>JAYMTE010000136.1:0-23610 GCA_036897545.1 Pelargonium fulgidum
ATGAAATAATGTTTTATGTTAAAAATTATTATTGAGTGTTCATTGCATTGTTTCAAATTAAATGTATATTCTTAGTTTTAGCAGTGAATCATGTTCGAATCATTGAAATGGACCCGGGCAATTTCAGGTTAGGTTGCATTATTTTTAGAGTGCAACTTGACCCCAACCAATCGGCTGAAACCCGAACAGAACCGTTCTCCTTTCAGATCGGTTTTGGCTTCGATCATTTCAACTCGGACCCAGAAAAGACCCAACCCAGAATTCGAATTGCCCACTCTAGCTGCAGTGCAAAAGTGAGCTTGTGTCCCAACACTTGTAGCTTTCAAGTTTCAATGGGCTGGGCTGATCGATATTTCCAGAAACAAGAAACTAGATTGTTCACAGAAGCCTCACGAAGAATCTGGATGAAATTTCTAACCCATTCTCTTCACTTATAAATGATCATATCTTCTAGCAACTAAAAAGCAAAGAAACACAATGATGGTGCTAATAATCTCAGAAACGTCTCCCCCTTTTTTCTTCTTCCAGTCTCTGCTTGCTTTCATCTTATTTGTGTTTCTGTTTCGCATCTCTCTTGCTTTCTTTTTTCTCGTCTTGCTATTCGCTCTTTGTTCCGATATTGTTCACCTGCTTTTAGATGTTTTGTGCTCTTGACCCATTCTTCTATTGCAACAGCAGATGCAGGAGTCGGATTCCAAGTATCTTGGTACTGTTTGTTCAGACAACCTGAACTACCACATACCGACTACAAAGGTCACTGCACTTCTCTTAGAATAGTGTAATACAAATAGATAGCCACTAATTCTGTACACAATTGTTCTTTTTCTCTGTATGTTTATCAAATAATATTTGGTTAGTGAAATTTGTATGTAAATTCAGTATTATTTAGTTATCATTTTGGAATGGAGGGAGTGTTAAAATTGTCAAAGCATTATATAGTAATAACCATATCACACAACATAATGAACTCAATTATAGTCTTCACATCAAAGGCAAGAGAGAAGGGGAGAAGGTTATATATTTCAGACTACAAGAGTCATAGCTCGCTGAGTTCTTTAACAGTACAAGTGCAGAATTCACCTATTCAAAGGAATGCACTAAGGAAAGTAAATAGGCGCGTGCAGATAAAAATTCTCCCTGTAAAACTGGGACAATGAATTCCACTGCAATTGAGAAAATATTTAATGAGAAAATGATCCAAAGTAACGACACATAATTTAAATTGTATGTAAACGTGCATTTAATTTCTTTTCTCTAAACTACTTACCCTGGACTCGTATGGTTTTCCCTCCTTTTCTGCCTTGCGCATTAAGTGGTTCTCATGTAATATTTCTCGGTCGAACTCGCTGCATAATAAAGTAGTTCAAGAACTTGGATGTGCGGATTCCAATTATGACTGAATGAAAGGGTACAAGTAGCAAACTGATTTTGAATATAGTGCATGTGGAGTCCAAACAGAAAGGAAAAAAAAAAAGAAAAAAAAAACCATGAAATAAAGGAGGAAGAATGAACTTACGAGACAAAGCTCAAATAAGTTGGAACGAACAACAATTTAAAAGTTTGTTTGAAAAAACTGTTTTAGATTGGTATGAACATGTGCAGCGTGAGGAGGTTAATGACCATATGCGTGAGGGTGGTGGATTAAAAGTTAGGCGAAAAACTTAAAAATATTGGGGACAATAATTTATCAATGAAAGAAAGCTACAGGGAAAGACGTGGTAATGCATAACTTAACAGACTAACAGAGAATATGATGCAACATACAATGAAATGGGGAATAAATAAATGAGTGGAGGAATTCAAATACTTTGCTATATGATTCATATAGTGAACCCGAAGTTAGTTTGGGAAAATGATTTGTTTCTGTCCAATATAGTATCATTTCCCGAGTTATACTGAGGATCACTAATCTCTTTAGGCCTCACAAGTCCAAACCGTTTGCTTCAAATCAGCCCCCATGACGTGTTTAATTGGGTACCAATTTGGCAAATAGACACTAAAGGAACTAACTTGGAGACCCATTGGTCCAAAATGGATATAAAAGGCACTAAATTGGAACAAAAATCAGATAAAAAAAGCAATTTGGTACAAAATAAATACAAAGGGAGCATTTTGGAGTATTTTACAAACAAATCATAATCAGTAATTAGGGTTTATACTATCATGCTACTTTCATAATCAGATACAGTAGCAACAACAAAAACCTGAACTGGAAAATTGAACACAGAGACAAAATTATACAGAACCAGAATCGCTTATAATTGAATATTCGAGAATAAAAAACAAAAAAGTTAACATTAACCGCTTGTATTTGATGGTAAAGAGAGCGTACCTGACTTCAGTGGCCACTTGCCGGAAGTAGGGATTGAAAATGCAACAAAAGGAGAATCCGACCGATCCAGACCAAATGGTTACAAATCTCCGGCCGCCGGAGTGCGGAACTCCGGGATCGCCTCTGTATGCATTTCCGAAGTACTTGTCCATTATCGATCTTCTCTTCTCTTTCGCAGAAATGATTCGTTCTCGATTCTCAGTGCTCCGTCTTATCTACTTCTGTTTCCATAGCATTACTTGCCTCGGAAGTGCCGAAACGCCGTCGTTTGGTGCTTATGTAGTATTTACTAGGACCTGACTCGCGAGCAACCAAAATTTGACCAGTACATTTTGCGGGTTATGGTTGCATAGATTACATTTTGTCAATTTTTTGGACGGGTTAAGACTGGTAAAAAAAAATTGAGGGTCGAACAGAGCATAGCAAAATCGTGTGAATTTACACATCTTACTTGTATAACGTGCAACACAATTTGGCTTGGGACAGTAAAATTGAAACTGTAGTTTGTGTGAATTGAATCGTACAAAATTTAATTTGGTTATTTTTGAAAATAAAAAATTAGCTAAAATTCATATTCGATCGACTTATCGTCATTAAATTTGTTAGATAGTCCTTATTATTTAGATTAAAATTAGTTGCTACTCGAAATTCGAATTTCGTTTTATGTTATACATAATAGAAATAATCAATTTTCACATCGAGATAAATTTGCATACATTACCAACAATTAAATTCTTTTCGAGTCGATAGTATAACAAACGGTTCGAGCTTCAATTTAACGCTCTAACCACTTGACATGCAAGACTTCGGTCCAAATTACTCTTTCAATTTGTTACTAAATCAAAATACCAACGGTTCGAGCTTCAATTAAACCGGTCAAATAGGACAGTGTGATTATTTTTATTTATATATTCATACAAAAATCAAATGGAGGCTCTCAAAGAACGGTTGAGATTGGCCACATGGCAAGATCACCCACGTGATCAACCAAAAACCCCTAAGCGCGTGGGGGCGCATAACTTTCCTCTACCGTTGGCCACAACGAGTCTATAAAAAAACAAGCACCTTCGAAGGACTTGGACCCAAATCGGCCTTTCTCGCTATTGCTCGAAATTTTCATTGTCTCATATTTTCTTGATCCATCCTCGGGTTTTCGCAGGGTTTATCGATTTTTGAATTCCCAATTTCCCTCCTTTTTTCTCAATCTCTCTCACTTCGTAACCCTAGATTCCTTTTCTCCTCCCTCGGGCTCGTTGCGATCCGCATTGCACCGTTCGATCTTCTTGATCTGCGAGCTTCAAATGCTCAATTATGATTGGAATTGACAGTTGAAACTTCGTTTTACTGGTAAGAATCTATGTTTCGTGTATTCGTTTCAGCTAATTAATGGTGTTCTCGTTGTTTGCGAGTCTCAATTTCAGTTATTAACGGTCTAGGGTTTCTTAGATTTACGAAATTTGAATTATTAGTCCTAATTGTTGTTCGATCTGGAGCTAAGTTTTTGTTCTTTTTTAAAATCTGTGCAGCTGATTCGTTGATTCTTGGATGAGTTTTTGGTGTTTTTTGGTGAATGATGAGGGATTCAAACGCTAAATGATATGTGGGTTTGAATATGAACCATGGAGGTGCGGCGAGTACGAGGGAGAATGAACACAGACTCGTGTCGAGGAAAGCTGGAGCCAATGACTTTGCCCGTGCAGTGGCTAAGGTTGCGGTGGCACAGATATGCGAGAGCATGGGGTTCCAGGGAATCAAGGAGTCTGCGATGGATGCTCTTACTGAGGTTGTGATTAGGTATCTTTGTAACTTAGGAAAGACTGCTAGTTTTAGTGCTAATTTAGCTGGTAGGACAGAATGCAGCGTGTTTGACATTATTCGAGGTTTAGAAGATTTAGGAACGTCTCAAGGGTTTTTGGGTGCTTCGGAGGTTAAGGATTGCCTTGCTGGTTCGGGGACTGTGAGGGAGATTATTCAGTATGTGAGTTCGGCAGATGAGATTCCCTATGCGCAGCCATTGCCGCAGTTTCCTGTGATGAGGAAACGGAGTGCGATCCCAAGTTTTATGCAAATGGGTGAAATGCCTCCTAGCAAGCATATACCGGCTTGGCTGCCTGCTTTTCCTGATCCACACACATACATTCATACACCTATGTGGAATGAGAGGGAGACGGATCCTCGAGAAGATAAGATTGAGCAAGCAAGGCAGCGGAGAAAGGCGGAGAGATCCTTGCTGAGTTTGCAGCAGCGGTTGGCGTCTAACGGTGCTGTTGGAACTTCAGCCTTGGTAGCACAACGAGAGAAAGTGAAGTATTCACGAACTGCTAGCCGTAGTAACCCATTCCTTGAGAACCCTTTGCAGCCAGGGGAGAGGGATGTATCTGTAGTCGAGTTGCCAGCTAAGCTTTCAGGTGAAACAGCAGGTGAGGACCGTGTTTCAGTGCTGGAGGCATTTTCTCCTGCCATTGAAGCAGTGAAGGCTGGGCTTTGTGACGATGTTGATGGTGAGAGAAAGTTTGTGCAGGATGAGAGGCCTGCTATTTCTTTCAGGTTAAGAAGCTGCAAAAAACTCGTGGGTGAATCTACAGATTTGAGCCTTAAGAGCAAGGGTGGGAGACCAGTTACTTGGATTGCAAGGGATGATGAGAAGGATGATAAGAAGAGGAGAGCTGAGTACATCCTTAGACAATCTATGGAAAACCCGCAAGACCTCATGCAATTGTAAATTAATTCATTGATTCAATTTCTTGAGGGAAACTCTTGTACCAGTGCAGAAGTTGATTCTTGCAGTGAAGGGCTTATTGCTTAGAATGGTTTTATGAGAATTCACTTTGAAGCTCCTTGTAGTCTCACTCTTAACAGTTTCTGAGCTATGCTTGTTTTCATTTTATTCCGGCTTAAAATGCAAATGATTCTTTGGAGGTGAAGTTGTTCTTGCTTCTTATACGATTTATTGTATTTATACACTGATTTTTAGAATTGAATGTGATTTTGTAGTCATGAACTTGTTCTCAATTGAAAGTGTAATAAATGGGTTCACGTAGTATAATGGTATTTGTGGCATAGGTGCTTGTCCTTATACGCAGATTAGTCTCAGTTTTAGAAAACAGCGTAGTCTAGCAAATGAAAAGAAAGGAAGTTAGGGAAAACAGATTGACCCATAGAAGTGCAACTTACAAATTAGATTAGACAAGTTAAAGGATTTACCACTATGTTTCATCCAATTTTAATGTCTGATCTCTGATGTTACCTTATTACGTTATTAATATCAAGCTTAGGTGTTAGCTCTCGAATTCTTCCTTTATAGGCACTACCTATAATACTAGCAAAGTGGACTTGTTTGTTGTTTGAACTTTGGATAATCGTTGTTCCCGACTGCTTTACCCTAAAAGATCAATAGTTCTGATTGATTATATATATACACACACACACGTATAAAAATGTTTGTGAGAGATGCATTGAAAGAAAAAGAAACCTATTTCCGTAAGCCCTAAGATATTTAAAAAGAATTGTAAGTACCAAAATACCATATGACCTTAAGTATACTCCATAGTGAAATGCAAAATGAACTAGAAAAACATTTTGCAACAATTGAATGGGATGAGATTGTGCCAGTCATTTCCCTGTTGTCCTCTGCAGGATTAGCAGAGTTTTAACATGACTGGAAAAATGGTAAGGTTATAAGTTTGTGCCACAAAGTTCATGACCAACAACAATTTGGGAGCTTTTGCCTGTAAATGAGATCAGTGCTTCAACCACTTCAGGAGATTTGTTGAGTTGTAATTTCAACCATCTTAAAACTTGCAAGCCTACTTACATTATCAAAGACATTATGAACAATATTTATGTTGAGGGTTGTGCAACCATGAAATAATTGTCTTGAGACTTTGAGTCACAAAACCAAACTCCATGTCAATGCAACTATGATTGATCATAGCAAATTACAAATTTAATCTATCAGTGAACACAACAGTATCTCTAAGTTAAGAGAGAGGTACAAAAGGTGAAAAAGCAAAGCTAGTGTGATAAAATCAGACTATACTAAATGCCAAAAACATCTCTTGAAACTTTTAGACAGGACATAAATGGATCTCCCATAAAATAAACTCTATAAAGATCATCCACTTGAACGAAAGTCATCCATATCTGAAAAATAGTTAGTGAATCAACTTCATATCCATTCCGGAAAGAGATGCTCTGGCGCGATGGTTGAAGATCATAAAGTCTAAATTGGCTGGTACCATAACTATCCTGCAATGCAAGATCAAATATCCGTCATAACTATGCAAACAACAACCAAGATCTCATGTAGAGGATGTATCAATATCAAGGAATAGTACGAGGTAGATCCGACAATTTGGACTCAAACCCGCGAACACCCGAAATCCTGTCCAACCAACTTTTGGGTTGGATTTATCTTGTAAAATTTTAGGTCGGAACAGCTCAGGTGGATCAGCTTGGATTCACATATTTTATGCCAAAAAATGAAACTTGACCCAAAACCCTTTTGGGTAGGCTATTAGCAACCCAACCCAAAACTGCCACCTCTATCCCTTAGTTACAAGTACACAACCTTAATCATGCGTACACAGCTCTAAGAATTATTAATCACTCAACGAAAGAGATGATACTGGAGTAATATATACGAGTCCTACAATAGATATTGATTTTGTAATCTATCTAGGCATAAGGTCATGTCATCATTTCAGTTTCATATGTAGCTATGAAATTGAAAAATGTATGTATAGCACAACCACATGCATGTCCATAGTTTCAAGAACAAAAATGTCATTTTCTGCAAGAGAAACTGTTATTTTACAGTGTGCATTACATATATTTATGGATCAAGATAAGAGAATGACTGAACAAACTTGATTAATTCATGAGTAATGAGTACCATAAGCTTATCTTCTATTAAACTATTATCAATGCAAACGATACAAGACCATATATCACTGCTTGCCTAAGATATTTCTATCTACACTATCACTGCAATAGCAATTTGCATTGGTAAAGCCAGTTCCAGAACACCAAGAACATAATTTAGATTTTAGACAATCTCCAGACTCAAACAATATGCAAAGTGAATAGCTCACTATGCATATCATTTACAAAGGCATGATAGATGCCACCATCTACAAGATGAAAAGAATGTAGTTGGGCATGAACTAATTAAATGGAAGGCCATCAAGTGAAAAAACTCAGAGACACAAACAAAAGCACTCACTTCCTGTTAGGCCGTTGTCAACAAACAGTGCTTCGAAATACACTCATACCATCTTCAAACAACATAAACACATGGAAGATCACAAATATCTCCCACCAAGTTTCAGAAGAAAATGCAGATATCACATTAGTACACAATCGTGAAGATTCCATCACACAACAAGAAGCAATCACTGAACTTTGACAATATTGAACTCATCAAACAAAAATCCACATTCGTCCGAACAAAAGAACCAAAGGATTCAATTAAGCAAATGAGTTCTGCATCTAATGCATATTTTCTTCATTTTTCCCCAACTCAGTTCAGCATCTAAAACTAAAACTCATCCTACCATACCATAATTCATTTTACTTGTTTAAAGCACTAAACAAATATATATCAACAATTCAAAAGAGAAAAAAACCTGTTTTCTTCTGAATCTGGATGTATGGAGAGGAATTTCCCGGGAACACTAAGAGCCGCCCACATACAGAACACTAACCCTAGAAGCAATTCAGTCACCACCTGCATTCAAAACCTAAATCAAATTAAAATCAATATAAAAATAATTTCAAAAAAATAAAAACTTACATTAAAAGGAGGGGATGAGAACTCTTCTTCCATGATCTTCAACAAACCTCTATCTGCAACCAGACACCAAAATCAATATAGAAACGTTAGAATTGAAAATCGAAGATGCATAGATATATAAAAATTCAAAATCGAGTTACATTGGACTGTAGCGTAAGCGGCGTGAGCGACAATTAGAACTCCGAAGACGCCAACCACAAATCCAGCGCCCATTTTGATCAACTAACGATTCGATTTCTGGAGATTTTCCAATCTCCGGCCACCTGGATCTCCGGGATCGGCGTTGACGACGGCTGAGGAAACTCAGATGGCTTTGCGTTGCGTAGACCGAAGCTTGCTTCTTATTGTGGCTTATTATCCTCCGTCGAACTGAATCCACTGACCATACGTCGTCGTTTAAGTTGTCCAGAGCAAAACGCTGCGTTTTGTTGCTCATTAGCAACCTCCGAGGCTCCACCTTTTACCACCTGTCGTTTGGAAGAAGAGTTTCGCAACGCACCGTATTGCCATCTACAAAAGCGAATTTGCGGAAGATAAAGCGAATTTGCCAGAAGAAGAGAGCTCGGAGCTCTCGCTCCTCTCTGCTCATCGAAGAGAAGGTAGCTTTCTTCTTCTGTATTGTGTTTTCTCTTTTTGTTATCTTCTATTGAAATGCCATATTTTCCTCCATTTTCTTCTGTCCCGAGAAAGTTTCGAAAAAATATAGTCAGAACTGGGAATTTGGTTGATGCATGCCATCTGTTTGATATTTTTCACCTTCAATTGGCTACTACGAGGATGAAAATTTAAGAACTCTGATTATGTAGTTATTCTTTGAATTTTTTGTTAATGTAATATGATGATGTAATTTACTGATTCCAGCATGCAAACTGTGGTGGATTCTGCTTCTGTGATTGAATGCTAGTGAGATTTGTAGTAAACATGATGTGATGATATTACAGGTGCATATCTCTTCCAGTTTTCATTACTGTGGAATTTGGTATGCTAGTTGGTTGTGGATATGGTTACAAGTGACCTGAGGGAATTTATTATTCCAAAATCCGATATGGTAACAGTATTTTGTTCTTGCAGTCTCTGAGAGATCAGGAATCCAGGATAGCTGTAATGTCAAATTTCATGACGATGGATCAAAACTGAGATTTAAGAAGTTTTGTTTATGCATTTAATGAGTGTGAAGAGACGTGAGTCACTGGAAAAAGATTTCTTTTTTGTTATTGGTGAAATAGGCAGGTTTTTCTTGTTGCTTCATCTGATAAATTTTACTCCCTCTATCCCAAACCCAAAATGAGTGTATTGTATTTTTTTTATTGGAAAGTATAATGGATAAGCGAGTTAGTGGTGGACTTTTTCTATATACGCCATGTGCATGTGTTGTAACAAACTTAATAGATTCTACCTAACTTACTATAGATATTTTATCTGTAATTAATGAATGACTAACTTCTCAAAAGATAAAGGACACTCATTTTGGGCCAAAATGTTTCGAGAAACAAGACACTCATTTAGGTATGGAAGGAGAATATTATAGTCCTCTCTCTTTCTCTCACATTTAATTTGTGGACTGTTAATTTGATTTTACAGTTCCTATTTGACAAAGAAAGATGATCCAACTTCTGAATTTACCTCAAGGGCCGTGCTTCTTAAGCAAATTAGGTTTCTTTGATAGTCCAAGTTATGCATTGACGTTGCTTCAACAGAGATTGTGTCCTTATACTGGGAAGAGTTCTGAGTATCAGAAGTTTTGCGCTATTCAATTATCTTCGCAAGGTTATCATTTTTACAGATGGCCTCAAACATATTATAAGGATTTTATAACTATTTCTTAGTTACGGTTTAATTCTGAAATTATTCTTTCAGGTAGTCAGGAAGTAGTAGATCATGTAGAGATTACACATAAATATAAGGTACTTTACTTTCATACTACCTTGCCTTGCTTCATCTTCTGGCATTTTCTTCCTTTCTATTCTTTTTCCCTATAAGAAGAAAGAGAGACAAGAGAAATGAGATTCGGGGGATATGCTGGTCGTATGATGTGTTAAGAGTAGGGTTTGCAGGTAATGTAAGACTATTGAGGTTTTGGTTTTTCCAGCTTGATTAGATTGATATGTGAAATATTGATGCCACAGATGTGTAGTTAACTGAGGATCGACAAGGTATTTAATGTAATTATTTATCACATGGCACTGCATTTTCTGTAGACCTATCTTTACGAAGGAGAAGAACCAGACATGCTTCCACACATACAAGTTCTTGGAAAATTACCTAAGAAGGAGCTTCTTGGAAAAGTTGTTATGGTCAGATTTGATTCTACAATTTTGCTACAGGAAGAGGTGAACCAGAGAACTGAAGCAGGCTCCAATGCACTTTTCACCATTCAGTACTTGTTTGAAGCTGGGGCCAAAGTTATCCTAGTGAGCGAGTGGAATAAGAAAATGAATCCAAAATGTTTTCACGCTGAGTCTGTTGCAGGTATAAGACGTAGAACCTTTCTGTCTTTTTTCCTTAAACAATGGTTTTGAACTAGTTTAACATGTTGGATCATGATATCTATATAAGCGCATTTAGGACACTAACAATGCTGTAAAAATAGATGCTAAAAAAAAAAAAACTTATTAGTCACGTGAATATCAAAGCGTGAGGTGTGCTGTGGTAATTTATTTAGAAACCACCTGTTTCAATTTTAATCTTTGATGATCTTCATTTCAGATTTCTTGTCATCAATTCTTCGGCAAAAAGTTATTCCATTGCAATGCATTTCTTGTAAGATTCCACTGAAGATGGAGGACCTTGACAAAGCAGATATATTTCTTCTTGATAATCTTTCTGAGTTTAAAGAGGAAGTTTCTAATTGTTCAAAGTTTGCCAAGTTGCTATCATCAAGAGTTGATGTTTTTGTTAACGACTCCTTTTCCCAGTCTCACAAAATTCTTGCGTCAACTGTTGGTGTTGCTCGCTTTTGCCATACTAATGTGGCTGGTTTTCAGTTTGAACATAGTCTATGTCAACTAAAGAGTGCTGTAAAAAACAACATAGAACCACATGTTGCAATTGTATGTCTCTAATTCCATTACAGATTTAAATTCATGGTTTCCTAATTTGTGTTTTTACTGGGCTCTGGGACCTTTTCCCATTAACTTCTCTTCATTAGTTGGTAATATAGTTCTCTTATGAGATGCAGATTGGAGGAGGTAATCTCTCTAACAAAGTAGCTGCCTTGCGTTTTTTGGCCTCAAGATGTGATGGATTGATCTTTGCTGGAATGATGTCATTTCAAATAATGCAGGCCTTAGGAGTTTCTGTTCCCCCGCAATTAATTGAACATGAATCACTTAAAGAAGCTTTAGATATATTCCAGCTTGCCCATGACAGAAATATACCAATTCTATATCCAAAAGATTTTTGGTGTAAGAATGTTTCTCTTCCGGAACAATTGGAAATATTACCCACTCACAGTATTTCGGAGGGTGAGTTTACTTTTAATTTACCTCAAGCATGGATTTTTTTTGGTTACTTTTGAAGGCTAAATTCCTGGACTGGCAGATCTTTTAAAGAGTATCTTTTCAACTAATATTATTAGAAATAATTGAGCACTTTGGTTGACAATTGGTTGTGTGCACATACAGCATAGGAATGACTTCATTCCCTTCTTGTTAGCTTTTATCTAGTTCTATACACCTGTTCAATATTTACATTTGATAGGATTCATTTAGGCGTTATAGTCGCTTGATCCTGTAGAAGTTTATGCTCTTACAAATTACTCTCTATTAATTGCCGATCCAAGAGAGAAAAGATTCACTTTACCAATCATTAAGAGCTGGGCTGCAATTTGTCATGCTGTATCATGTTAGGAATTGTTCGTCAACTTCAGTATTTTCTGCATGTTTTAATCAGTGATTATTGGTATCCTAGATATGCTACCATCATAGTTTTCTTTTATTCATACGAGTACTGTGGGGCATACCGAGGGCAAAACAAACCAAAATTTGTAATTAGTGGGATTAGATCTGTTTTGCATTTAGTTTTAATTATATAATTACAGTGAATTAAAACTAATTTTGATTTGATATAATCATCCACAAATCTTTGTTCTTTAGGTTGGTTGCCAGTTGATATCGGGCCTGAATCACTGAACGAAATGGATTCCTTGCTTACACAGTGTAAGGTACACTGTGATACTATTAATTTCTTTTTTAAGGCGTAAATTTACTCTCAGCATTAGCAATAAGGATCCCATTTTTCATTTCAGTTGTTTGCATATTATCAGTCTTCTTGATTGTTTCTTACACTGGTGAGGTCTAGCAGTCGTATAACTCTATATAAGATGGTGCTATAACTATAACGGTTAGTTAAAATGTTATAATGTGTTTTTATCAAGATAGTATGGTGAACTTAAATCTAAGAGAGAAGTTTCTGTTGTACTCAAATTTTAAGGCATGCTGGTTTATGATTTTCTCTCTGACTCGATGTTGAAGCAGATAGACCGCTATTATCGAGATAAATATATTATATTTAAGGCTCTCTGCAATTCATTTGTGGCATTTTGAGTTGACTTATTTCTTATGTCACTAACCATCCTACCTGAACATTGCTTTTCAATGTATTACAGAAAATCTTGTGGATTGGTTCTGTGAAATTTAGGTTCTCGAGTCAGACTGATGGAGAATCAAGGTTGGCTCGAGCAATTAATAAACTCAGTCAAAACAATTGTGATATAACTGTTGTTGGGGATATGGCATGCAAAGCAGTGATGAAAGATTCGGGTTATGTCTCGACCTTAAACATGATTGAGAATGCTTCTGTTTTATGGGAGTTTCTAAAAGGAAGAAAACTTCATGGACTAATGGCATTAGATAGGGTACATATTTCAAATTTTATATCTGATTAGTTTTTGCATCTGCAGCCAGAAATTTCATTAATGTCTGAGGTTATTAATCAGGCTATATGATCATATAAAATTGTCACTTATACTTGCATACTTACACAATTCTGAAAGTCCATGTTGCATATTATTATATGTGAGGTCAAGTTAAACGCTTGAAGTTTTGCATTATGCAGGCTTACCCATTCAAGATTGATTGGAGCGATGAATATGTTGACACAACTCGATCATTGGTTGTTGATATTGGAAGTGGTAATTCTTCCCCTCTTCTCTTCACATAGCATAAACTGTACAAGCCTTTCCAATGTGGAAGTGTAAATGCAAAAGATTGTGATATGCATTTCTCTTAGCACAAGCTAAGAACCAAAGTCCTATATTAAGAAAGATAATGATTTTGAACTGTTCGGGAACTTGTGTATTTTGGTAGAAATGTTTATTGTGTATTTTCATCTTTGTGATGTTATCCTAATAGAGTTAGAGTTACGTATGTTGCATTAATTTCCAGATCTTTTCTTACATGTAGAGTATAAATGGCAGGTAATGGACTGTTTCTTCTGGAAATGGCTAGAAGGAGGAAAGATTTAAACTTTCTTGGTTTAGAAATCAACAAAAAGGTTATATATTCTACTTATTGGTTCATTATCCTCTCTTACTTTTTTAAGTTTAAACTGATCACATTTTACACTGATAAAACTTTCAGCTTGTAAGACGTTGTCTAGATACTGTTTGTCGATCCGGCATAAAGAATGGGTATGGGCTATCCACTTTTCTGTTATTAATATTATGTCCGAATACATTATATATATTTGATATGCAGTTTCCACCACATTTATGGGTATTAGAACAAGCGGCATGCTAGTTATTCCAGCAAGCTTCCACCATTTCTTCCGCATCCATATATTTTTTAACTCACAATATGCAGAATATTTGGGGTATAGGTGAGAAAATTATGATCGCATCATGAATCAAAATTTGAGACTCAAGACTGAGTAATGTTTCAAAATTAAAACCAAGGAAAAAACCTTTATATAGAAATATATTGGTGATCCTATTGGGAAACTAGATACACCACATGAATGCACCTTGGATTCTAAGCATTAGCATGACTATACGTCTATACACTAGTTATGTTTTTTTGTTATGCAAAGTTATGTTCTTATGTACCTTTATTTTGTGGATATGGATAACATTAGCTCATCTTTATCTTTTATTTGGTATGGAAAAAACATGTTATTCAGAGATTTTAACCTTTTTATTAAGAGCTAGGTATAGTTTCAATATATATACACTATTTGTGACATGTATCAAAACAAATGTATAGCAGTGCTTATGCCCTATTTCGGCACAAGAACACTGAGTTCAGTGCATTTCACATCTCAATCTAAACCACTTTGTTTTATGATTTCACTTCATGAACAGACTAACCCATATGGAGAACTCGTATCTTCTTGCAGCCTATTATATATTTCTTTTAAATGCTGCGTCGTAAAAATTGCAATGTAGTTGCATTTCCTCCTTCCCTCATTTCCTGTCAATTAGTGGATCATTTTATAGACTAGTTTCCTTGTGTTTCACCATCTCACCTCTGTTGTATTGGTGTTATGTGTATTAGGTTTTTCATTGCAACAAATGCAACGTCTACATTTCGGTCCATAGTTTCTAGTTACCCGGGGAAGTTAGTTCTTGTTTCAATACAGGTTGACATACTATTCCATGCCTATTTATTATCAAGTTGTAGTATGTGCCATCTTTAAGAACTTGTATCTTTGTTAAGCAGTTCAAAGATCTGAAAGTGTCGGGCTGTGTTTTTTTAAGATTGCCATAACATGATTTCATTTTGTTTTCATAAAAATGGCATTTGGCTAGTAAAAAAAGAAAAGAAAAAAGAATATCGTAACATTTTGATTTTGCAGTAACAAAGTTATAAGAGACATTAAAAGATTGTATTACGTTACAAGTGTAAGAACTTTGGAAAAACTAGACCTAGAGACATTGTCCATAGCTCACAGCCTTCCACAAACTCAACACTATTCAACCATAACACCTGCACAGCCAGTGAAAACATCCTTATTACTATCACCATCAGTGTGCCACCATAGTTATGCCGACATTGCCGCTACTCTCCCTATACACCAACTGTTGCCTTCTTGGACTTTCAGCAGTACTAGGCCAATTATACATTATCGTTGCAGCAATTCCTCACCATAATGTCATTACACTTGTTATTGTAGTTGCTGCTATATCCCAAGTTTTTGTCAACATTACCACAGCTACCAAACACACATTATAGCTCTGCTATCATGGTTCTTTGTAATGGCTACTTGTATACTATTAGCTTGCTTTTCTCTTATTATTCTCATCCTTTGTTTTGCATCAACTTCTATATTTAATCAGCAACTTTGTTTTGTTTGTCCTTGTTTTCTTACCTTTAGTGTCCAAACCCCGATTTCAACAAACCAGAACATAGATGGAGAATGCTCCAAAGGTCATTAGTCGAAGCAATAGTGGATCTACTGTCAGCTGATGGAAAGGTATCCTAGTTTTAATGCAGTCAATTTCAATATCTGATTTTCATATGACCTTGGACTATATCCTCACGCCATATAATTTCTAGTAGTTGTTTTGTTATGTTTTTACTAAATGCACTGGCAAGTTGTCAGAGAGTTATGTGCCCATGCCGACTATGCATATTGAACTATAGGTGACCAGAACATGCAAAGCTTCTGTTCTAGCTTGTTGATATTGTATTGGAAGTTTTTTTTGTCCTCCTCTTTTTACACATGACCAATCAGTGTACCTGGCAATGCAGGCTGTGGACCCAAATGAGTCATCCCCAAAAAACGAACGTGTTTTTATCAAACTACTTTTCGTTAGTCCTAATGTGTCTTGCCACTTAGTGGGACAAAATAGGGCCAATAAAAAGTTGCAAACTAAGAACACAGTTAGTTTTTTGGCTCAGCCTGAATTGCTTGCATACGAATCACTGCATGCTGCATCACTATTGTGGTGGGCCTCGTAGTTATGTATCTGTAATCTAGCGAATGGAAAAGCCGAATAAGGTCTAGGCTTACGTGGGTTATGTACCACTTCCATTTGTTTGTTGTTTTCAGGTATTTTTGCAATCGGACATAGAAGTAGTTGCTTTGAGAATGAAGGAACAATTCTTGAAAAACAGCAACGGCAAGCTTTCTATTGTTCATGATCAAGATGACCTAAAAACTAATGAAGATGGGTGGCTCGAGGAGAACCCATTTGGGGTTCGCTCAGACTGGGAACAACATGTGGTGGATCGCGGAGCTCCTATGTACAGATTAATGCTTTCTAAATCAACCAGCACATGATGAAGGTCATACAAAATCAAAGCAACTGAGATGTCCTCGCAACTATCCACGATCATCATCATGAAGCATGTTTACGTTGGTATATGACCATTTATTACTAGATCACTGTGCTTTCACGACTCTCCGCTACAGAGATTGAAACTAATTTGAAAAGTGAGTCATTTTGTGCTACAAGAATTGTACATAGTTTTCTGGAATGACAAGAACAAGAACCATGAGAACAAGTGATGGAGGTTCACTCATAGCTTGTAGACTTGTAGTCACATGTATTATTGACAGGTAAGTCTGGCAATATGAGCCACGTGCCTAAAACCACCAAACCCAAAAAACTCACGTGTTCTTATTTGTCAACTTTTCGTATAAGAACATATACATCTTTTTAGTCCGGCCCATTTAGACCCGCATTGACAGAAATATTTAGAGGATATTATTTTTCTGTTCTTATTTGACCATTTAATTTGCTAAACATTTGTAATTCATTGGACTGAACCCTTTTATGAAAAGGTATCAATTTGTTGCCCATCATTTTCTTATTCAATTTTGTTCTATCTTTTCATTTCTTTATTTATTTGGTCCCTTTCTGCATATGCTCACAGTCACAACACATGAGAAGAATATAATGTTTGCCAACTACACAAAGTACTTTTATTTTAATGTTTTTATTTTTCTTTTTGGGAGGTGAAGTAAAAGAAAAGTGACATTCACTTTTTTGTTAGGTAAATTTCATTATTTTTTTGTACTTTATACATAAGAGAATTATTTTAATTTGATATTATCAAAATTTATATTCTACTCAACATATTGATATTATATTAGTCAAAAAATTGCAACTCTTTGGTAATTAACCTTTTTACTTGAGTGAAAATTATTACAAATATCAATAATGTGTGTTGCAAAGTATCATTATTCATAGAGTAATTTTAGTTTCATTCATTCAAAAATTAACATAAACTGTAAAATTGACCTGGATGCCACCTCACATATCAATTTAAAAATCATGCCACATCAGCAAAATTAAAAATTCAAAAAATAAAATAAATTATGTACTCCTAACCTAAGGTCAATTTTGAGCACTCATTCTCTTGTAAACCTTTGACACCAAAAAAGAAGAAAAAAAAAAAAAAAGTTTGGAACAAAGGCTTGTGACTGGTGAGGAAAGAACTTACCTTTACATTTTTTTTTTATGGTTCAAAAAATAAAATTATTGAAAATAACTAATAATTTTTTTTATTTTTTTTCGGAAGTAAAATTTGTTCTTCTCTCGCCCTAACTGCAGCTTCTGTCGGTGTCGGAAGATTCATTCCGATTTGCTTTCTGCAAAGCTTTGTTCGTACGATTTTAGGGTTTCTATCGATCCTTCTGATTCTCTTTCAGGTAATGCCGACTCGAATTTCTCTGATTTATTTGTTGCTGTGATTGATATCTCTGTGTAGTTTGAAACCCTATGTGTTGTTTGGTTGCTGAGAATTTGGGGGAAATGGTAGCGAACTGAAATTTTTGAGTCGTATGCTTTGTGTTGCTTTAATTTTTCAACAAATACTGGAAATTTCAATTGAACTTGCCGGAAATGTTCAACGTTTTCAAGTTTGTTGAATAGGTCTTGGAATTGGTTCGATGCAAAATTCGAAATTCAAATCTCAATAACTAGCTTTGCTACATTCGTTATTTTTTTTTTATATTGTTCTTAGTTATTGGTTTTGTTGACTGATTTTGATGCTCTTAGGGTTTGTTATTGTGTTGTTGAACTGTAAATTGTAATGTAAAGGAAACTGTTTATTATGAATTTATGATTAGGATTCGAGGTTCTGTATCGTATAACTATTTCTCAGACACAAAGGATCCGCCTTCAATCCATAGCTGCCTTACTTTAATTAACATTTCCTTTTTAATGCCTGAGCAACTCTGCCATGTTGCAACACAAAGCTTAACCCATACCTGTAAAGAAGGCTGCAACAAATTTCCTTCTATTGATTTGATTGTCTCCATTATCACAATAACCTAGAATGAGTTTGGAATCAAAATTGGTTATCAGATACTCATTGGACAAATTTTTTAGCAGAATCATGGCCAAACAGATCCTTGGCATTGTTGCTTATACATCATTAATAGTTTTTTTTCCCAGTAATATTGGTGTATGAAGAATTTTATGCATAATGCAGGGTAATTGCGATTAGAATTGTTTGATTGTCATGGTAGTTTAATTTTCTCTGATATTGGTCTCTAACATTTCTTCTTGGATGCTAACCCATCCCTTTATATTGTTAGGATTGTGGCATTTGGACATTTATTTGGTCAATAAAGGGAAACTGAATTTGGACTTGGGAAGCTATAAGCATGAGGATAGTGTTCCTTGGATGTGTTTAACATGCAGATAGATTCACAGGTCTTCTTCAATTGCGAGACACACCTTCATCCAAAGAATACTTTTATTCAAGATGGAGATCTTGGCCTAGTCTCATCCACTCAAAATCATGTTGCCCAACAACAGCCTGGTTAGTTATTTTAGTTGCAATTTGTACTTTTTATTTGACTTAGTAGTTGTTCTATCTTTAGCATTCTTGAATGCCCAATGCAGCTAAGAAACCAACAAGACAGTGGGCTGCTTGGACACGTCAAGAGGAGGAAAGTTTCTTCAATGCATTACGACAAGTTGGCAAGGCATGTTATTCTTGACATCTCTTTTGGAACTAATATTTTCTATTCCATCACATTTTCTGACGAGAAGAGGCTTTAATTGCAGAATTTTGAGAAAATCACTTGTCGTGTCCAAAGTAAAAACAAGGATCAGGTTATTTTCTATAAGGATGACTTTGAAGTGTTTCACTTCTTCATTAATATTGACCATATTCATGTTTGTCAGAATTTTGATGTTTCTTTTTTTCCGAGGTTTGCAGGTCAGACATTATTACTATCGTCTGGTGAGGCGTATGAACAAGCTGCTGGGTCCAGAATTCTGCCTGGATGCAAAGAACTCAAAAGATACCAATACTGCAATGCTTAGATGGTAGTGAAAACATTGCAATAACTTATATTTATTGTAGTGCATAGATCTGAGCTTTATGATGATCAATGGTTCTTGTGCTTCATCATTTTATACCTTCAATTACTATATTCTTATTTTATACTCCTATAAGTTTTTATTTATTTATTTATTATTATTACTAATTCTTTTTCTGAAGTGCTATTGTTTTATTAAATAATCCTCTTATTTTTGGTACAAGGTGGTCTTTGCTGGAAAAGTATAGCTGCAAAGCATCAAAGCTTCATTTGAAGCCCCGAAGATTTAAGATATTTGTAGAAGCCTTGGTCAGTCAATATATTATATTTGCTCTATTCCTTGGTGCTTTCCTGTGCATGAAGCTTAATTGTTTTGGCAAACACTAGACCAATCAATATTTTTCATACAGGAGAACCAACTCTTGAAAGACCGGAAGAAGAATGTAAAGAAACGGGCTTCTCAGGGAGAGAATTATTCTCCTATTCCAAGCACTATCTCAAATCAGAGTAGGCCTTCAGGACATGATACCCGTACAGTTAAACTGGTTCTTGTTGACAGTCAAAATATTCAAAAATTAGGACCTACAAAAGGATCGTTGAAGCGAAATGTTAGCTCAGGTGCTAATCGTAGCAGTAGCAAAGGAGATTCAAATGCCATGAAGCCAGCAAGGCAGCGACGCAAATCAGGTGATTCTCTTATATTACTTGTTCATGCTCTCCCCACCCATGGGCTCTGATAATTGCATTGGTTGGTGGAAGTCACGATCTTTTGATATTTTATCATGTTTATAAGAAGTGTAAATGTGTAATTGGTATCTGGAATTTTAGCAGGTACAGTTTCATCAGCTGCATACAAAAAATGGGAAAAGGCCGCTATTGCTGGAGTTTCTCTAGTTGCTGATGCTGCTGAGCATTTGGAGCGGAAAGACGGTGATAAAGAGGTTGAACAAGACCAAGGTGATATTTTTAGTCGTAATGAAGTTGTACTTATGAATATTATATTGGAAAGAACTAAGTTGAAAATGAACATTTGAAATGTCTTGACATCTTAATCCATTCCTATCTAATTTCAGGAGAAAAGAGTTACGATCATGCTAGGAAAGCTCTGCCACCTTTGCCAATGTTTTCGCAGTCTCTTTTTGCTGAGAGTAATGTACTATCTTCTATGAAACTTAAGCTACAATTGTTCCCAATTGATGATGTTACTAGAAGAGCCTTGGAAATGGTGAGCATTAAAAGATAGTAGTGTACCTAGTTGGACTTAAAATATATTGAAATACATTAAAAAAAAGTTTTAGTAGCTAAGCAGTGTTCAGAATATACAAGGAGATCATCTGTCTTCATCTATTCACAGGATAAACACAATCCATACTTGGAGCTCACTCTTAGCGCCCGGAAGAAGATATCATCAGTTCTGGAACATCTGAATCGCAAATGGGGAAATTCAAATATAGCATTCGGAGAGCTAATGCTTTTTCCTTACAGTATACAGACGGAAAATTTGGTTGCTTATCAGAGATGGACACAGGATTCCATTGCCAATGCGGCAGATGTGTATGCAACGATTGGAAGCCCAGCAGTTTTCCGCTTGAGGTGCTTATTTGTCTTCTTTTCAACTGCAGTGTAATGCTCATATATCTCATCTTCAAATGCCATAACTGACTTGTAAAATCTCTTTGAAGGTATGGTTGGTTTTCCAGTCCTGAGCTTGGATCTGTATTACCACAAGCGGCTGTGGCATCCTGCTGCATCCCAGGGAAGCATCAGATTGCTAATTCAGTACCCAACTGCCTTCCCCCTACTAATGAACAGTCCAAGGAGTTTGTTGATTCACGTAATGGTCAACCAATTCCAGTGAGCAGAAACAATGCTCTTCCACCCTCTTCCAACACTGTGCGCAGCGAGATGAATAGACATGCTGATGCAGGTTCCAAGAATAATCTCTTGGAATCATCTGATCATGCAACAAATACCTCATGGCAAGGAAGAGAGACTGTTGGTCCGACTATCACGAGACAAACTGATGATGCGGTAATTGTTATTTTACACAGCCTTGTCTTTATTTTATCATTGCAGCATATATGTTGTGTCAATAGATTAGGGTTAGCATTTAGCTAGTTAAATAATTTTCCGAGTGATTTGATAGGTGTACGTTTGTTTATCTTTGTACCCAAGACATTGTAGCTCTCCTATGGTTCATCACATCCATCTCTAAATATCTTCAGAAACCTGAACTGCAGGCTTATCTGTAACTTTTCTTATTTTATCTCCTCTTAATTGACTGCTGAAAATGTTTCTATTGTAAATATGAAACCAAATATAACTTCTCTGGAAGCAGATTGTGCTAGTTGCTTGACTTAGATTTGAATTATTTAAATTCTTCCAATCTTTCTTTAACTTGATGAGTTGACGTATATGCTTTTCTAGGATGACATGAGATTAAGTAATGGCACTGCACTATCAGCTGGGGATTGGGCTGATAGTCTTACCAATGTTTGCATTGGTGATCTGCTCTCAGAAGTGCCTGATGATATTGAAGCTAACTGCTCCGAGACACCGGTTATTGGAAATTCTCATTGTCTTCAGCAGATTCCTTTCAGCTGCGATTCGTTTGATGCTGCTATTGCTGCTCATATATCTAGACATCAAGATAAGATTGGATTTCAGTCAACTTTAGCATCTAATGCATCTTCCATCTGGGATGCTGAAGAAACATGTGATGCCTTTGCATTTCAGAAGAATCATGTCCCAGTTTTAACAGGCATTTCTTCTCCGGGTTCCTGCAGGAAGATTGCAAGAACAAATTCAGTTAGCTCTTGTGGTTTGGTTGAGGTATCATTTCAAAATCACGCGTCATTTTTTTTCTTTCTGGTTGAGACAAGTCATGGTTGGTTGAAGTGAAATAATAATATAACATGCCTCTCGTACGTTCTATCTAGCAGAAGCTTCCTGTTGAAGACGAGCCTATGGGTGATGCTGCTATTGAAGACCCAAGGGATGAATGTCAATCTGATACTCCTGCTCTGGATTCATCTGTAAAGGATTTCAATGCATTAACGGATATGTATTGGGTATGTGTTTTGTATTGATCATGTTTTCCTTCTGAGTTCACAATTGTCAAACATCACCATTTCGCCGAGCAAGGTTTTCTTTGCAAATGCAAATTTGTGGGTGTTCATTGGTCCAAGACCAGACTGAATAATTGAAGACCGAACCAAACCTGAGTGGTCAGTACCCGGTCTAGCTGGGACCAAATATTTGGTCCAGACCCAATTGTGAACACCCCCTATCAGTAATAGTTATCGGACTCATTTATCACTAGGCTTTTCAATTATTTTTCACATATGCATCTTTAGAAAATTTTCATGTATGCGGTTGGCTAAAACAATAATTTCATGTTCTTCGCATTGCAGCCAGAGTCTTTGGGACAATTGGATTTAGATATACCATCCTCTAAATACCACAGCGAAAATTTGATATTAAGTGATAGCCTCGGCGGATTGAACCGTCTCATAGAAAGCAGTCTAGATGCATTTCAGAACTGCTCATTTTTCGGGTTGGACAAGAAGGAAAGTCCGGCATCAGGGGTCCAAGTTCAAGAAACTGCATCTTTTCCACATTAACTATGGCCATCTTGTGTACAAAGGGTAATGGCTGTTCTTGATCATAATGTTTAGCATCCTAGCAGCTATATGCCGAATACTAACTTTTCCTGCGAACTGATCTGATGTCATGTTGAGGATCCACGAGAGCTCGCGTTCTTCGGTTTAATCCACACTTGTATTCTTAACCTTGTTTATATGTTATAAATAGTTTATCGTGTACTCCTCTTTGTTCCATATTGTATTTATGTGAAGATGCTTGGTTAGGCCTTGCTAGGTTAAGTCGGGAAGAGTTGGATCTATCTTGTGGAAATAATTGCATAAGCCAATCCCATAAGAGTTGAGTTTTGAGTTATGACCAATTAACTAGGGTGGAACAGAGCTTTTGGCAATCTGGCTCGAAATCGGGTCTTTGGAACCCTACCAACTTCTTTAGTGGGATCGAATCAGCTTAAACATTGCTAAAGAATCTTACATTGAAAGAACGTGTATTATTTCGCTACTTGATATACTAATTAAGGCTCAACTATATGAGTTGGGCTCAAGTTAAATATGCTGTCAGAATTAGCTCTCTTTGAATCATATGACTTGTTTGTTTTATATCTCATTTCTTGGTTCATGTGTAAAAATATGTTCTCATATTATGTTTACACGTGAAAAAAACA
>JAYMTE010000137.1:0-23587 GCA_036897545.1 Pelargonium fulgidum
CTAAGTTTAGAGTAGTAAATTGCAAAAGGTGTTTAGTTCAGGGGTGCTATCTGTAATTTTTCCTAAAAAAAAAACAAAAGATGCCAAGGGAGAAAAGGACATCCAGATCCAGGTGCTTGGTGGGTATTCTAGTCACTAACTTCTATCCACATTTAAAATTTAAAGATCCTTCTAAGAACTTTTAAATCACAAGTTTTTCAAAATTCAAGGAATTATTTTTTTAAAGTCATCCAGGGAAAAACTAAGTCAATCATGAACGACAAAACAAACATGTCCGCGTCTACGACGTATTCATGCCTTCATGGAACATATGAGCGTCTGAGATTGATCAATAGTGCGACTTGCATCTGACCATAGCATTGATATTTAGAACAAAACACCTTACTCATTGTTGACTCCCATAGTCATATAAAACATCCAGTTTTGTCCAAAAAGAATGGCCAAATGTTTCACTAGACACATGATGGAGGAGTACATTGCCTTCAGAGTTTAGACCATCATGCAAACTTATAACCCACACTAGCACCCCCTTGAATATTTTGCGATTACCATTTCTATATCTGAATTCTGAAATGAATTGGTAGCATCACCATAGATAGAAGCACACATATTTCCTCACAAAACAAAACTTCGTCCCTTTCAGATGACTACTGTTCAAATTTGAGTGATTGCAGTCACTAAACATATTCACAAAATATCCTCAGTCTTGACACAACACAAGCAATGACTTGGGTTGGCTAATTTCTTGGCTGTAATGATAGTATCTTCTACTAACCAAACAATTGGTTGCTCATTTTCATAAAATAGAAGATAACCAAAACATGCCAAGTCAATGATAAAAGAATAAGCTTCATCCGTTCTCAAAATGAGTGTCTTAGCTTTCATTTTGAGAAAAATTAAAAAGTTAGTGTTGTACATTTCCTCTTGTTGTATGCTCATGGGCATGTGTTCTAACAAATTAAAGGGATACGGCCTTATTATAGAGATATTCTTAGTAATTTAGGCATAACTAACTTCCTAAAAAATAAAAGAGGTCGGTCACTCATTTTAGGACAAAAACGCTAGAAAAATACCAATCATTTTGAGACGGAGGGAGTATATTTTATGTTCCTTACTACCGTGAGACCATATACATGCATTTCTATCAATCTCTAATAGTACTCTTCCAAGTTCCTTCCCAATTTGATATTGTGGAGCTTACCCGCTGGAATAGCCAAAATTCCATTAAAGTCCGATTATGTAAGTCTCTATCAATCTCTAATTCTTATATTCTGCTATAACGCTGCCAGTATAGATGGAAATTCCATTGTGGTCCACTTTTGATAGGTAATACTCCTTCCATCACAAAGCAAGTGTTTTGATTTTATTTTGAGAAAAAAATTAAGCAAAAGTTAGTGTTGTACAGTCTCTCACATATCTCCATGCACATTTGTTGTAACAAATTTAAGGAACACTAACTATTTACTAACTTATTATAGGAATACTATTGGTAATTCATATATAACCAACTTCCTAAAACAGACTCTCATTTTAAGACATAAGTATAAGACAAATAAGATACTTATTTCGGGACGAAGGGAGTAACAAATACCCAAACTTAGCAACATTTGATTGACCGTGGTTTAGTATATCTCATTTACTACAGAAGTTCCCTAGGAATAACAAAACGACCACAACTACTTAATGATGGAATGAACTTATTAATTGGACCACAATATTTCTCATGAAATGTAGACCAAATTATGAAAGCTAATATGCTATGGAATTTACAAATGGAAGAGGAAAATAAATAATCACACAAGTCATGGCATAAACTCTCCCCAATGAGACCAACACTCAAGTAAATTGTTACATCCTTCACACTCTTCCAGCCTAAGAATGCCATTCCCAGGAACCAAAATTTCCCCAGAATGATCCCAGAATCCAAAATCAGAAGCAAAAGAACAATAGATAATAAAACTAATCATTTCTACCTAGGAACTGCCTTACATGAATATGACCTCAAAGAAGTCGCAATGTCATGGAATACATAATCCCTGTAAGCACCATTAACAAACCAATTTCTACATATGTTGTATGTTACACATTTAAACTCACTCCGCGCAAATAAAGCTACAAACTTTCTCGCAGATTAGATTCATGTTCCATAAACCAAACACAGAGAAGTTTATCAATGATGCAACAATGGTGAATCCAACAAAACAAAACCCTCTAACCCCTAAACAGGAACAATCAAAATAAGAAAATGCATAAAACAAAAATAAAAACAGAAGCTATAGAGACAAAGAAAAAGATAAATGATTGCCTTGATTTGGTAGAGCTTGACGTTCTGGGGTTGTTGCTTCTCCTCTCCATCATCGTCTTGGCCACTCTGAGTCGCACGCCTAGCAGGTTTGGCCGCAGAGCCATTGGAGGCGGTGGTGGCCGCCACCGAAGATATCGCCGCTTTCCACTCGGCGTCGCCGTCTTCCTCTCCGCTGCTACTGCAATCACTGCTCGGACCTCCCATTGTGCTCTCAAGTTTCACCCTACCAAAACGCCTCATTTGAGCTTGGGGGGGAAAAAAAACGATGTCGTATAGTCACTTTTACACTGGGCCTTGTTGGGCCTATCCCGACTAACCCAATAAAACCATGGATATTTGACGACCGGCGATGACGTTGTCGGCGAAGCGAGCACTGTGTTAAATCTCAGAACCACGACGCGAGCCCTCTCGTCTTCATCTCTGAACTAATCCGCAGAGATAGCCATAAACCCTAATTGCGTCCAGCACAGAATCGTAGGCGGAGCTCGAAGAGCGAGACGCAGAGATGGGGAAGAAACAGCACAGCAAGGATCGGATGTTCATCACGAAGACGGAGTGGGCCACCGAATGGGGCGGAGCCAAGACCAAAGAACACACCAAGTTTAAACGCCTCCCCTTTTATTGCTGCGCGTAACTCTCTCTTCTCCTTCTCTCGCTAAGAACTCGTATTTGCATATTGTTTATGTAATTTCGAATGTGCAGTGGCTCTGAATTATCTAGAATTTTGATGCAGTCTTACATTTACTCCATTTGAGGATCCTGTGTGCACCATTGATGGAAGTGTCTTCGAGATATTGTGGGTAGCTTTTTTGTTTTGTCTTTGAATTTTATGGCACTGCTGGATTTTGATGCTATTAGGTTTTCTGAATTTGGAGTATGTATTGGATGCAGGAGCATAGTGCCATACATTAGGAAGTATGGAAAACATCCGGTCACTGGAACAGCACTCAAGCAAGAGGATCTTATCCCACTTACTTTTCACAAGAATTCAGATGGTATGTCATTGCAGCTACACATTCTTGAAGCAGTTTACTATTTTGATTGAATTGAATGTATAGTTAGTGGGTGTTTATTTATTGGTTAACGTGTATAGTAAATGCATTGTGCTACTCAGCTCTTGAATGCTATGGAATAAGGCAATATTGCAATATAGAGCATTTGATTTGGGTTTGGTTTTGTTTCAATTTTGAATTGGATGGATTTGTCACAAACTTGATAACATTTTGATTCACGAGCTTAAGAAGTTTGGAGCCACACATTATGTGAAGTATATAACTTATATAGTGATATGATTAGAGTACATTTTGTAAATGAACAGTTTTCTTGGTGGTAATATTCAAATATAGCATGCCTTGCTAAGTTTCAGAATGCAATTACTTGTTTCTACAAGCTTGACATTTAACTTTGCAATTTAGTGATCTTGAAGAATATGATGTATGTGTTAATAGTGTTTGAAGTGGTTTAGAATAAATTTTTGCAGGTTCTAATGATAGATTTGCACGTATCCAGGTTTACTCGTACAAAATGAGTGTTTCTGTTCACAAGATGCAGAACTTTTGAAACTTTGAATCTCATTCTTGTTGGGTCAAGAATGTTTCTAATTTGATTTTTTACAGTATAATTAAATTTGGAACTTGTGCTCATATGTTGAGCAGTGACATTTGATTTTAGTGTTGGTTTGGAGATCCCTTGTTTCATATTAGCTTTGAGGAAATTTCCTTTCATTTTTTCTTCTGAAAAGGTTTCACATCTGTTTGAAATCATTTTTCTTATATAGATTCATGGTTTCAAAGAGCAGTTGATTTGATTTATTTCATTTGCTTAAAATCTTGAATCTTGATATGATTTTAAATGAAAATCAGGTCTAAGTGTAGATGTCATGATTTTAATATTCAAGTTTGAACTTAAGAATTAGTGGTTAGTTTAAATAGTCTCCTATTTTTGTTTGTAGTATTTTCATTGAGACTGACTACTTTCAGTGTCTCTTATGATGACAATGTTGTTCTTAACCATTACCATATGTTAAGATTCTTGTGCTTTTTGTTTTGTTATTATATATATATTACACATATGTTTTGAATTTTGTGCACCAGTTATCATTCTTATCTTGTCTACTTTACAGTTTTCCGTTCTTTCTTTGTAGGGGAATTTCATTGCCCTGTGTTAAACAAAGTTTTTACAGAATTTACACACATAGTTGCTGTAAAGACTACGGGAAATGTATTCTGTTATGAGGTTTGATTCTTTGCTGATCATCACTGCCAGTAGTCTTTATATATATAGTACTTTCTCATAAATGTGAATCCCATACATTATTTGCTTGCCTTGGTTTTACAGGCGATTAAAGAATTGAACATTAAGACCAAAAATTGGAGGGAGCTTCTTACTGATGAACCATTTACTAGGCAGGACCTTATAACAATTCAGGTGAGCAGAAGATTCTAACTATGCCATATTAGATTGTGTTGAAAACTTGGCAATGAACTTTTGGGGAATATTTACAATGCAGTTGTATTTATGTTTGGGAATGTGCTTTGCAGAATCCTAATGTACTTGACAGTAAGGTCGTTTTGGATTTTGATCACGTGAAGAAAAGTTTGAAGATTGATGATGAAGGTAAACTCAGGCCTTAAACACCACAGGAGATTCACTATTTCTTTTCTTCATGAGTATGACATCTTATTGTGTTTCCAGAATTAGGGAAAATGAATTCAGATCCAACTTACAACATAAATGTCAGTGGGGATATCAAGCAGATGTTGGCGGAGCTTGGAACTGATAAAGGGAAGCAAGCTGCACTGCTTGGTGGAGGTGGCAGCAAGGCACAAAACGAAAGGGCTGCTGCACTTTCTACCATTTTAGCTGCTAGATCACGCATTAAAGAGGAAGAGAAATCAAATTCAAAAAATGGTGAGGCTGCCCAACCAGGTTACAGTATTGTTGATGCTGCATCTGCTTCTGTTCACGGAAGAAGTGCTGCTGCAGCGAAAGCTGCTTCAAATGATAAAACTGCTGCTCGGATAGCTATGCACATGGCTGGAGAGAGGGCCCCTGTAAACGTGAAAATGGTTAGTGTTTTTCTTCTGACTGTGTAGCTATTTATAAGGATCTGATATTTCCTCTGCCACTATACCACATAAGTGTCTCAGACCAATGGTCAAATTTAATATCTGTAATTTCTGTCCAACTTAAACCAACTTAATTTCTATTAGTTATTCATGTTCAACCTTCACTTTTAACTGGGTTTGTTTACTTATGAAGAATAGTATGGACCAAGGGGCTGCTAGCATAACTTCTGTCTTAGCATTTTCTCTTTAACTTTCAACCCTGGCAGAGCAACCACTTCACTTTCCAAAAATAAATGTAAAGAACCCACTTCTTACATATTAGTGTTTAGAAGGTATAAGTACAGCCACGTAAGGTTATCATTCTTCTGAATTTTCTATTTTTTTTTCTTTAATAGTATATATGAAGTGCAAAGGTTGAAAAGAACACAAAAGAAACCATTTAATTCAATTGGTTCTACATTAAATTGATTAAGGTGCCATCCTATCGCCACCTACCTGGTATCAGCTGAAAGTTGTTGCTCTCTGATGTTTTTCTATCTACTAGGCCGTGATGAATTGATCATTTGAAAACTTCATCAATAATTTATAGTGTTGAGGCTTGGTTGAGATTTGATTAATTTATTTTAATTATACACACATGCACACACACTTGACGAATTGTAAAAGCTTCAGTTAAATCAGAATAATGGTTACTACTACAGAGCAACAGCACCAACCCAGAAAGAAAAAGAAAAAGAAAACGAATCAGATACATGGAAGCTGGTTAAAATTATCTTCATGTATCTGGCTTATAATTTTAGAAGAAATTATCAGACTAAGGTAACAAAATTTGTGCTGTCAATTTTAACTAGTCTTTGTTCAGGTGAAGAGCCGTTACACTACTGGTGCTGCTTCACGATCCTTTACTTCTACTTCTTATGATCCTGTCACCCAAAATGATTATGAATATATCAAAGTTGAGAAAAATCCCAAGAAGAAAGGTTATGTTCAGCTGCACACAACACATGGTGATTTGAACATTGAACTGCACTGTGATATAACTCCCAGGGCATGTGAAAACTTCATCACTCTTTGCGAGCGTGGCTATTATAATGGAGTAGCCTTCCATAGAAGCATTCGGTAAGACATCAACTACTTCAATTTAAATTATTTCCTTCCTTTATTACCCTCATAATTTCATTAATATCAATGGTGCTTTATTGTTTATGTTATGTAGAAATTTTATGATTCAAGGTGGTGATCCCACTGGTACTGGGAAAGGAGGCGAATCTATATGGGGAAAACCTTTCAAAGATGAGCTCAATTCCAAGTTGCTTCACTCTGGAAGGGGCATTGTTAGTATGGCAAACAGTGGTCCCCACACTAATGGCTCCCAGTTTTTCATACTTTACAAGTCTGCTGCTCATTTAAATTTCAAGCATACAGTATTTGGTGGAGTTGTTGGTGGTTTGACTACATTGGCGGCAATGGAAAAGGTTCCCGTTGATGATGATGACAGACCTCTGGTGAGTCATTAGTTCCAGTAAGCTGAATAATTACTGATGTTGCAGTGAAAGAACTCTAGTAAACTGTAGGTTATACTGTATTCTGTCTCACGCCTTATGTTTGTGTTTGTTGTTTGTCCAATGCAGGAAGAGATCAAAATAACAGGTGTAACAGTATTTGTTAATCCTTACTCCGAGCCTGATGAAGAGGAAGAAGAAGAAAAGGCTAAAGAGAAAGTTGATGACACTGAGAACGTTAGATTCGTGACCCTTCATATCTCTGTTGGCCTTTTGTTATACTGTATTATTTATCCTTTTTCACTCATTTTATTTGTTACTTTATTCAGGAAAAGGTTGGATCATGGTATAGCAACCCAGGAACTGGGGCGACTGACTCTGGATCCGCGGGAGGTGGTGTTGGAAAGTACTTGAAAGCAAAGACTGGTCAAGCTGAACCTGTTGTCGCGGACACTAGCACAACAGCAACAGCTGTAGGAAAGAAAAGAAAGTTAGGAGCCTCCGCCGCACAATTTAAAGATTTTTCTGGCTGGTAAGAGTGAATTGTACCATAAACCATAGAGTTGCAGGGTAACATATTGTTTGGTGGGGACTAGAAGATAAGGAAAGAAAGAAATGAGGTGGGTAGAGATTTTCAAAACACATTTCCTTGTTACAAAACAATGAGATGTATTGTTTCAAAAGATGATGACAAGATTTTGTACCAAAATTATGTACTATGTTTTGTATGTTATGATCTCCAGATTTACGTTTATTTGTTTGAATATTATTTGCTTTTCGATGAAACACAGGATGAAACAATGATCACACGAGGATATATACAACAATTCCACAAGCTCAAACCAAAACATTAATGGAGTCCTCAAGCAAGGCAGAACATTGATTGTTAAGAGCCCAATAAAATGTTGGCTCAACAGGATGGCATGCTTCTAAAATCAGTATAAACAGTAGACTTTTGAGCAGAAACTCAATACAACTCGTTCTCAGAAAACATTTATTCCTCCAAAGCTATTATCAACATGATCCTACCCAAGACACTGTATATGCTCACTGGCACAGTGTGTGGCACTGCTTCAGATTTCTAACATTGGGCAACAACTTACTCTTGTGCTATAAAGCAACACTACAATACACGAAATCGCCACAACCAACACCAGTGATAAAAAAGAATAACACGAGATACATATGATATACAGAAGAAAACCTAAATCATTTCAATCCTCTCCACCCGAGAGGCAGCCTCCACTTCCTATGCCAATATATTGACACTCTTGACCATAATGGGAACCCAAAGTTGTAGTCAAGAGGCCGATCAACCGGACCCCCTACTGATAAAGGCAACCATACATACCTTGAATCCCTCAAATCTGCTGGATTCCACCTATCTGCCATGAATATATATGAACCTGGTATGTCTGCCATGGGAATTACAAACGTGCTCTGAGCAAAAAATGTTGTGAGCCGATACATTTTGTTCCCTCCAATGCAAGGGTTGCCAATTGTCTCCCATGGCCCCATGATTGACTCAGCTGCATGGGCTAGAGCCTCGTTTGGAGCCCAGCCAGTGCAGCCTGAAGTGATCATGTAGTAAGTTCCCTCGTGTTTAAATAGTGCCGGGGCCTCACGGTGTTGCCCCACAAGAACCCTTCTCATTACAAGGGTCACATCAAGATAATCTGGGGTGAGTGGTCCCACATGAAGTTCGCTGTTGTCTTCGGAGGAACAGACAAGATATGCTACACCGTCGTCATCTTTGAAGACTGTCATGTCCCTGCTGTCATAACCATGGGGCTGTTTGCTATAGAGGTAATCAAAAGGACCAGTGGGATAATCACTAGTAGCGATACCTACAGAAGCTTTGGTGTAGTTAGTATCATCTATGTGCATCCACATTACATACTTTCCCGTCTTGTCATTGTAAACCACTTTCGGTCTCTCAAGCACATTGAGCTTATACAGATCATGGGTTTCATCAGTTTCTTCCCCTGCCAGCACAATGCCCTCATTCTTCCACGTCCACAAGTCCTTTGAAGAATAGCAACCAACTCCTATAATGTCAACCTGAATAGAAGGAAGTTTTCAAATTTTATGTCAATAAGGATTTGCAAATGATTAGTAATATACTAATATGTGCCATCATAGGTGGAACAATTTTATCTATATATCTGATGTGAATGAGTCAAGAGAGGGGAAGAAAAGCATAATGCTAATTGAAGGCAATCCAACAGCAGCAATGTTGCGGTAATTGACTTTAGGAAAAATAACATCTCAAAGCAAATTTAAGCTTGTAAACATGACTGTATTGGTGCCAAAAACACGTTGCATGCAAGCTCATATAGAATAGTAAAGAATGCTATGCAAATGCAAGCCCTATTATGTGAACAAATGGCCATCAAGTAATTTCAATCACCATGTTTTGAATACGATAAAGCTATACAGGCCAAGTGTTTGTTGATAGCTTTTTAAAATGTTAAATCTAATAGAAACAACTATTGACCCTTTCAAAACATAACACCTCCTAACAAATCACAAGCTCTCTCGAATGAAGTTTATGAAGTTTTCATCACAATCCTCTTCTGGAATAACCATAATCATGTATCACAAACCTTTACTGTTCATTTACGTACTGATGGCCCATCAACTGCTTTAAGAACTGACCCATTCTATTAACTACGAGCAACTTTCTTCAAATAGACATTTTTAAGAGTTCCACGAGTTCTTTCATTAGATGTAATTTGAACTCTGTGTTTCACATAATTTCTCCAACTGCATAAGTATGAAATTTCCAGACCCATTTTCACATGACGTAGTGTCACATAACTCAATCCGAGCATCGGTAATTTTCACACATAAACTTCACACAATGATATCCCTCTACAACTGCCAACACAAGGGTTTCACTTCCATTCAACTACAAAGACACCATATTTTATTGATTTTGCTGTCTGGTAATCCATCACTTCATCAAATTCACTACTTATATTCCTGTACAAGGCAATCAACTTTTGTGCCCCTACACACAGCAAAGAGCCTAATTGTGGACAGTGCATGTGATCACAAAAACTAATATCAAATCATGATGAAATGCAGCAGACATTTCAGAAAGATATCCCACCAATTCAGCAAGAATCGTATAATAAGGTTAAAGTGGAAACAAGATAAGCTATGCACTCCCAGGTCAATACTCACATAGGCATGCATGCCTTCTAGTGGTCATGATCCCTGTGACTGTATATAGTTCCTCTGCAATCTAAATTCATTTTGTACAATGACTATGGATAGGATAAAAGGCCTTGCATGATTTCCTTAAAAGTGGCCCTGACCCTCCAAATGAATAAAATTTGCCTCAAACTTGCCCAACAGAAGTTAGTCAATGAAACACAAAAATACAACTTGCCTACTTACTCAAGCTGCAGCCAAACTTCTCATTGATTTCCCCTTTTGTTATAACTCTACTGACACTATACTATACAATATAACCCAACAGATGATGTTGTCAGGCCTGATATCATAGACTCTCAATATATTATCTTCCTCGGACAAACATCTACGGGCTGTCTTAATTTGAGCAAGCAAAATGTCTTGATTAGTTCCTCAAGTCCAAGTACAACCAAAGAAGGTGGGCAGTAGAGCAAGAAAATCTTGCCAAATTCAAAAGAAAAGGAAATGATAGGTAAATTAGACTCAAGTCTTATCCCTGGAAACATGGCTTACTTGTTTAGTACTTATGTGTTCATGTGTGGCCTTACAACTTTGTACCATGATGAAGAACGTATTAACCCTCAGTACCCCATCCCGTCTAATAACCACAAAAGGAATAGCCCTCCAGTACTATGTCTAAATACCCAAATCTTCATCATCTCTAGATTTCTATAGTAATTTCCAAAATTTGGAGCAACAATCTAATCTAATCATGGTTCCTGAGTGTTTACGATGCATAGAGAAAAATCAACAGAGCTTACTATAAACAATAGAAACCTTCATTTGATTAGCATACAAGCCTATTGGCATCCAAGTCTAGTTTGGAATTGGATAAAAAGAGACAAACCACAAGTAATGTTAATGTTGGAATCTCACATAAACAACATTGCCAAAATGCATGCGGAAATACGTGCACAAAGTTCACTATTGGCTTATGGAAACTATAAGCATTTTTTCTTCCAAACACATTTAAACTAATTTTATATATTTCAACCGCAGATAAGAATGGAGTTATGCATTGAAATTTAGGAATTAACAACTTACCCGAGCTGCACCCTTTTTGTGAGCATGATAGGTCGGTCCATCTTTATACTCTCCATACCAATAGTATGTCCTCAATCTCCTATCGTACAAAATACCCCCTCCATGAGCTTGAATAGGATTTCCGTCAGTATCCAACCAAACTCTCCCTGGATAGTAATAGTAGCTATCATTTGCTGCATCCTTTAGTGGATCTATAGCAGTTTTCTGACTAGGAAAAAATACATTCCTAAGTTGAGAATTCTCATCAAGAAATTCATCAATAATTGTGGTAGTCTTCTTAGGTCTTCGTTTTGCAGCACGTGGAGACCGTTTTCCTCTTGGTGGGGGGATTTGGAGATTCTCTTCTTCCGCCACTTCAAAAAGTTCTCGGAATTGAGGATCTTGACTAATGAGTGATTGTACATCTCTACTCATCCCATCTTTATTACTAACAAGAGTATAGAGGTGAAGCATAATAATAAACCCCACCAGGCTCCACACCACGACAGAAATTGAACATCTGCCCCCTGCATTGCAAGGGAAAGCAGTTGATTTTCGGTATTTGTTCCTCATCCCCATTTCTCTTCTCTTATTTATCTCCAGTATAATACTGCAATTAAGAACATGTAACATATGGAAATCCAATAAACCCGACACAAACATAAGTCAAACACAACATTTCTAATCTACACTCTAGAGACAAATGAAATGCTAAATACATGAATTCACATTTTGGAAAGGAAAAAAAAAACTACTTGAATTGCAGAAATGTCAAAGGTCTGTAAAAAATGTATGAATTAATAAAAATGAATTAACACATTAACCAGCGCTATTTCCGTAATTGAATACATAAAATTATCAACTTTCTAGTAGCAGAAATTAATAGCAAATAATCCGATGCAAGTAGCTCAATAAAATTCAATGCCGTATAACCAACTAAATTCGACAAAAACACACAATCTTCGTACTAAAATCCATCTAAATAACAACCCAACTTCAACAAACAGATCCATTCAAAACAAGAACCCGCCATGGGAGCTTAAATCCACAACCCAAGAACTTCAAAAATCAACAAACAACAGAGGGACCAAAAAGGCAATGAACTTACCCAACACCGCTCTAATGGTGGGAGGGGACGAATTTCCAAACATGGGTATTCTCCAGAATCCCTCTAAAACCCAGAATCCAAAAAACCCACTTCACTTTATCATCCAAGAACAGTACTTGACAAGTTCACCAGGAGACGAAGAACCCAAAAGTGTTGATGGGTAAAGGGATAAGGAGGTGTAGCGGTTGGATCTGTGGTTGATGACGACGACGACTTGTGAACAAATGCCCTGTTTGTGTTGCTTGCGTGTAAGATGTGAGCTTCGGTGCCTCTGCGATATTAATGGAAGCTTTGTAATGATGATGATGAGGATGGTGATGAAGATGATGATTCACTGTGTTTTTTTTTGTGTGTTTTATTTATTTTTCTCATAAACTTTTTTCATTACAAAGCACTATGAAAGCTGTATTAAATCAGCATCCAATTATAATTAAAATAATAATATTCCTAATACTATTTATCGTAATTCATCAATGAGTGACATGTTTTTTACTTTGGAATGAAGAAATAGTTCTTTACCTAATTTATTTTGCTACTTGGAAATACATCAAAACACAAATGTGAAGGCAAATTATAAGTCAAATCAATAGATGTCAATTATTTGAATAATGTTATTATGATAAATTATTGATTAGTAAAATAAATAAGGTGGTTTGTGTATATGATTGGGGAGGTGTCTTTTGTTCAAGCATAAAAAAGGTGGGTGTGGTTACAACTCAGCAAAATACAGGTTTGGTTTGGTCTTGCTGGGTTTGGTAAGTGAACCTTCTCTTCATGAAGAGAATATAAGTTTTATTAGGAAAATAATTGTAGCTAGGTACATGCATTAAGGAGAATCAAATACAAGCTTTAAAACCCTAAACCCCCAACAAATCCAAAAGATTTTGTTTTCTTAAGAGACAAATCCAAAAGAAATTATTTTCCCTCCTTCTCTTCATAAACAAATCTTAGTAATAGTTTACCATTTTAGTGTTTTTTTTTTTTTTTTTTTTGTTGACAAATATCATGGTTTAGCCCACACACGTAATTATTTTTTATAATATTTAAATACTTGTTTTATTTACAACTTTCATTAGGTGTTTTAAATATATATTCTATTGTTGTGAAATAAACAGCACATGATAGAATTGATGAGATTGTTTCTCTGGTTGCATTTGTCATTGTTGAGAAGTGTTTCTATATGGTTATCACACTTGAGTACTAAATTATTTTTCCATTCATTATTGTAGGTATTAGAAAACATATCAAAATTCTATTGCTTGCTTCCAACAAACTCTAAATTTTGAGAGTTGTGGTTGAAAGTCACAGACTTGTGTCCTCCACCACACATAATATAGGCTCAATTTGTCGAGCTCCAATAATCTTTACTGCAATGCAATTAAATTTGTTATAATAAATGTTTATACATAGCATAATAAAGAAAATTTCTAAGACTAAGATCTATTTTTTAAAATCAATTAAAAGAAAAAATAATATATAAGTTAAGTGAGTGATTGATCTATGATTGTTATGTCCCTAGTTTCATAAACCCAAAAAGAATCTGTTTGTAGTTGAGTTAGTAAAACAAAATTATTGGGTGAGTTAAATGTCCTAACTCCAATCTATTGGGAAGGCACGGATGACTACTATTTTAGGGCATTAATGGCAAAGCCCACTCCTAGAGCATGTTTATACGAAATAATGTGTCAATTAATAGAACATGACGCATAAATTATTTCAATAATGATGTGGTCTAATCATAGCTTATAAATCGAACGCTCCGTGCCAAAAATTTATGAGAGTGTGTATTTTTCGGTTGTGTATAGATGTTATATTATTATAATATTAAACTAAAAAATATATGTATATCTCATATATATATATATATTGTTATGTTACTTAATACAACAAATTTTGTACAAATGGGACATAGTGAATTGTGCAAGTTTAGAAGTGAAATTCAAATCACTTCAGGTTAGTTAAAATTTTGAGTCAAAAGGAGAAAACTACTCTTATTGTATAACTCAATCAACAAAAAGAAAGAGTAGAGGAACTCGATTTGGTCCATGAATTATCGTGTTTAAACTTAATTTTGTCTCTAAATTTTTTTAAACCTAAAATACTCCATGAATTTTTGTGTTTAGATTCATTTTGGTCAATAAATTTTTTCTTAACCCCAAATAACTTATGAACTTTTAATTTAAGTTCTAACGACAAAAAATCATTGTGGGTCATGTCTTAGAGTTTATAGACTATTTTAATTTAAAGAAAAGTTTATTAACCAAATTAGATCCAAACAAAAATAAAAAAGTTGATCAGTAAGAAATGTTAGGTCAAGTGGTTAAAATATTTTTAAAAAAATTAAGAAAAAAAGTTAATGACCACACTCCACAACCAACTAAACAACACTTGAACAAGTGATAGCAAGACTTAGTTGCAAGCTCGAGGACTTGTATTTGAGATCCATTATGGGCGTGATAAAGGGATAGTAAATAGTATATGCTTGACAGAGTTATAGGTTTTCTTATACAGTAAAAACTAAAATAAAATAAACTGAAAGGGTGTCCCATTTCCACAAAGATCAGAACCGTCCAGATCCAATTGGCCGTTGATCGTACAAGATAGAGCCATAGAGGTGGTGTACGGATACGGTAGATCAGCAGTAGTAGTAGTAGTAGCAAAAATAGGCCAATTGCCAAGACCATCGGAGAGTTTAGATCTCTTCTCCGTCGTCTTTTTGCTTTTCTCTATCGAGCTCTGTCTCTCCCAATGGGATTGTGGGAATCTTTTCTCAATTGGCTGCGGAGGTCAGTTGTTTTCTTTGTATGTGCAACTCTCAGTGTATGGGTTTTTCCGGGTTCGTGTAACGCGTTTTTTAGAGTTTATTTGTTGAAGTGGAACTTATACATGTATATATAGTTTTGTTTTTGTTGCGATTGCAAGTGAAGAACTGAAGTGGATGAAACCAATTTTTAGCTAGACTTTGAATTTTGGCACAAACCAAAGGGGTAGGTTTTAGGCATGAATCATGTGCTTTTGTTGTTCATATTGATTGAGTTTTTGACGAAATGGTATGGAATTGTACTGGTTGATGAGTTATATGCTGTGTTACAAAGAAAATAAAGGAAGAGATCATGGTTGTTATGAATGTAATTTACTAATATCTTATATGGATGACCAAAATGTTTGACATTGTTACGAATTTAAATGAGGTCGTAGTCCATAGGTACTACCCTATCGTTTCATCTCATATAATGCTATTTATGAACCCAAAGAAAAAATGAACAAGAATTTTTGTAGTGTTTGACTGGAATCTGTTTGTTCTCAAGGGGCAACCCGTGTCTTGAATAAGAAGGTGTCTTATGTGTCTACCCAAATGAAAAATCACAGTTGAGTGTGATAGTGACAGCGTAACTGCAGTTCAACCATTTTGTGTTCCAATATGTAGTTTGATTTAGATGAGTGAAGAGATCCTCTTGTTGACTATCAGTAATCAGATTAGATATGGGATGCTGTGCAGTAAATGAAGTAAGCTAAGTTGTGGATGAAAAGGAGCTAAATCTTGCTATGAGAGAATTTTGATTTCTATTTCCTAGTCATAGTGCTTTTAATTTTTAATCCTACATCCTATTAGGATCTATCTATGTATGTAGAAGAATGCTGATTAACTAGAGTGCTTTTATTGACATGCTTACCTTATTCAGTAATTCCATGAATTGCATTGTCTCACTTTACATTTTATGCTTTCACAGCCTTTTCTTTAAACAAGAAATGGAGCTGTCTCTGATAGGACTTCAAAATGCTGGAAAGACTTCACTTGTAAATGTTGTTGCAGTAAGTAGAATGCGCCATACTCGTTTACTAATCATTTCAATAAATTTCTATCCACTGACACGCTGGATCTTGTTTTGCTGGTTAACTCTTAGACTGGTGGATATAGTGAAGACATGATCCCTACGGTGAGTAATCTTTGTTGGGTGTTAAGACTTTCTTTTAGTTTTTGCCAGTCACGAAAAAAAATGTTTTCTTTTAGTTTTACCCAGAAATTCAATTGCTTGCACATTTCCCTTGTGTCATCAGTTTGTAGACAGTCTATCTAATGACGCCAAAATTGTATAATGTAATGACATGTATTCAATTTTCAGGTAGGATTCAATATGAGAAAAGTAACAAAAGGGAATGTCACAATAAAGTTGTGGGACCTTGGAGGTCAACCTCGGTTTCGCAGTATGTGGGAGCGCTACTGTCGTGCAGTTTCTGCTATTGTGTATGAACTACTTTCTCTATCTTAATATACTGATCTGACACTTCCAATTTCAAATTACTGCCAAGCGTATTGCCTTTTAGTAGCTTTAGGAATGACAAATCATAAATGTGGTGATGGTTTCTTTTGGCATTACATTTCAGATAACATTAATTATTTTGATGGATTTGTAGTTTATGTTTTCCTTGTGTTTGAATTTCTGATTACGTTGTTTTACTCAATGTAGGAAGTAGGAACATATTCTGAATTGTGATTAGTGAACATTTATGAAAAAATCTTTAAAACAAATGTTGTACTTTTATCTACTTGAAGCAATTGTAGGATTCATATGGTCTGTCACATGTCAAAAGTTGATAATAATTTTGGGAAATGATGCTCAATATTGATCATTCATTGAAGTGATTTGTTAGTGCAAGAAAATGTCTTATCATCAGAATATCCTTTGTCTCCAAGAAACATATGTCTGTTGAAGTACAGTTCTTTTTTGTTTTCTCATTTGTGGAAACTCAGTGAATTACTATAACCTTTTATTTCCTGCAGTTATGTGGTTGATGCCGCTGATCCTGATAACATCAGCATCTCAAAAAGTGAACTTCATGATTTATTGAGCAAACCTTCATTGAATGGTATTCCCTTGCTAGTTCTTGGGAACAAGATAGACAAACCTGGAGCTCTGTCGAAACAGGCATTGACTGATCAAATGTAAGACCCATTTTACTCTAATGGAAACTCAAATGATATTAGTAGAATACAACATACATAATTATCATTACCTTTGAATTCATGCTTTTTTTATTCTAGAAGTTAAATATTATTTCCAGTATCGATTGTAATTGTGACAATATGTTGTGCAGGGAACTTACGGCAATAACTAACAGAGAAGTATGCTGCTTTATGATCTCATGCAAAAACTCAACGAACATTGACACAGTCATCGATTGGCTTATAAAGCATTCCAAATCAAAGAGTTGAAAGGACTGTGTGTTATAATGTGTGAAGGGAACATGTTCGGGTTTGTTAATGATGGGATGATTCACTTAAGAGGTGTCTCCGATTTTCTTCTATCTTGTATATTATTAGACGATCTTCTTTCTAATTCATTGAGTATTTTTGTGTTGGTGCTATCACTCAGTTACTGTATCTTTATATCCATCGGAAAGTTTAAATAGTGTTCTTCTGTCAGCTAGGAATTCTGTCAATGCCATCAGATTAAGCCAAAGATAGTGAAACTTAGAGAGATAGAAAGGATTGCAAAGAAAATGGAGCAAAAAAAAAAATGCATGCTAACACTCCATTACTCATCTGTAGTTGCTATTTTAACATCAAGAAAAAATGCTTATGCTTTATATTTTGCAGTACTGATTTCTTCAACTTATTTTGCAAAATGTTGCATCATGTGACAATTCTCATTGATAATGTTTGAATTAGAAACCCCCCGCTCACATTCTCATTCTCATTTTTATTCATTTTCCCTTAATGAATAAACTGATTCCCTCCTAAGATAGATGGAATGACACTCCAATTCAATTTTATTTCAATTCAACTTATTAATTTTTTTTTTTTTTTTTGATGAACTTATTAATTTATAATTACTAGCTCTAAACATCAGCATATCCCTATGTATCTTCTGATTGTATCTAAGATTAACCATAACGCATATGTTTGTCGATAGAGAACTAATTGGATACAATGGGATCAAGGACGAGCCGAGGACTTCCTCTGGCATATCTTCATACTCTAAGTTCCTTAATCAACCTAGGTCGACTTCTAGCTAGGTCATTTAGCATCCTTTTTTTCTTTGTTCTATTTTCAATTAAGTTCTTAATGTCTAGTTAAACAAAAGAATTTTTGTTTAATTCTTATTTAATTCGGTGGTTGAACTTTTATAAGAAACACACAATAGTGACTGAACTTTCAAAATTCACAAACTAGTGGCTGAACTTTTTAAAAATAAAACCAACCAGTAGCTACTATTAATATCCGTTAACTTTAATTATTGGTAGCCACAAGCTTGCATTTCAATTCTTCGTTTTGTTTGTCGCGTGTTGTGGTGATTAACAAGTTCTTAAAATGTCAAGGTTTAAATGAATGAAATCTTTCTCGAGTCCTCTGCCATTCACAAAAACTTACATGTAGATGTACTCTTGAGAGAAACATCACCAACTAGAAATTAAAGGAGCTTGCTAAACTTTATGGTTCATCAACAACTCATACATACTATCATTTATGCACAATACTCAAGTAGCAAGGGAGGTCATGGTTAAAGTTTTGTTCTTAGCCATTCTGATTTATGGGGTACTTCTCGTGCGAAATTATCATGGAGCAAATTTTGGATAGTTCAAACAAATTACAGAAGCTATACACCATCCTGTACTTTAGGTTTTTTTAAGTCATAAAACCTATTAGCTTAAATAGGAGATGCAATATCAGAATCACCTCCAATACCAAAAGACTTACTAGTCAATATTTACAGTTATGGACACCTCCGGTGATGGCAAGCAGCAAGCTACATGATATCAGTTTCAAATGATGCTCCGCTTGTCATTACTCCGGTAGCTGCAAATAAAGAATATTGAATTTTATGTAAACATGACTACATATTTTTTACTGAAACACAAGAACCCACAAAACATTGCATCCGTTATCAATCACAGTACTCACAGCCAACTTTACAAGAGAGAAAATATTAAGCAATGACAACCTTAGAGACAGAACCATCACCCAAGGCCTTTACCACGAGCCAAGTGTTCCACATTTTAATGCCTTCATTGCTGCCTTTGCGAAAATTTCTGCTGCTTCAGCTTCAGCTTCTGCCGCATCTGCTTCCCTTGCTGCCTCTGCAGCCTCTGCCATGGCAGCTTCTGCCTCTGCAACTGCTCGTGCTGCAGCATCAGCAGCTTCTTGTGGAGTCATGCTGCTCATCTTTGATAGCTCCTCATCAATCTGAGATCTAGTATGCTTGTTGATTTCACCATTTTCTGCTCTTGAATTCTGTTCCCCTCCCTCCAAGAGCAGCACGGGAGAGCTTCTTTTCACTTCAGATGAGGTCACACGTTTTACGATTCTATATTTGTGTTTTACCTGACCATGCAAACACCAGAACAACTTGAAAAAATAGGCTACCAACACTGAATTCAAAATATAAAATAGCACCATCATAAAGATACAAAAATTGAAAAATATATAACCAAAGTTTATGAGTAGTCAAATCCAATGAAGGAAATAATCCACATTCTTACTTCCTAGAGACTCTGTATACTAGACATAATTAATGCCCATAATCTGTAATGCTTGATTGACCTTTAATATGTAACATTCGTATCAGCAAACATCAAACGAACATTCATTTAGCTTCAAACTTCAAAGAGCCATACGTTTGCAGATGCTACAGTTAACATGTTCAATTGTCAACAAAATGTGCCAGACAGAATACCTTCATCAATTTGCCATTTGCTGTCAAATGCTTTAACTTCGATCCTAATTGCTTTTTGAAGTCTGGATCTGTACAGCATTGCTCCTGCCAAATGAAAATTAGAAATGCCCCATTGAAAAACGGGAACTAAATAGATAAATATAATCATAAACTCGCATGAAGATTAATGGAATTAGCTGGAATTTTTAATTACGAAATCATTTAACTCTTGAAATTGTTTAGACAGACTTTATGAGTCCAGCAATATTTCAAAACTTTAAACTAGTCCTACCTGCAGTATGGATCATATGATGGTTTCAGTATAATGTAAGAAAATTGTCAGAAGCCGTTGTAATCTCTCAACGATCTCTAATTGCAAAGCAATTTGACAGGTTGGATAGAAATACAACTGATGATGCATGAAAATTCATCTGTAAAACAACTTATCGCAGGTGTACATGTGTGACAGGCATCTGTGTCATCACTCGATCGCCTCAGAGGGCGCCTGTTCCTTATTTGGTTACAGATTGGATGGGCTAGGGAAGAAGGCCGGATTCCCTAAAACACAAAAAAAGGACAGAACAGGTCCCACAACCGTGGGCCTCAGCCCCACCGGCCACCTCGTGACGTGAGGAATCCTAAAAGTGGTCTTGTGAAACCCCTTAAAGTAGCCTTGCTTCGACCCCACTTTTTAGGTTCACCACACCCCTGGGGCAACGACGTGGGACCTCTTAAAAAGCCTTCAAGCCCTATCCTTAACTTGCTTAAATATGGGATCATTTTAGGGGCTCTCTCAAGGCCCTCACCTTACCCTCACCTCCCTTAAGCCCAAATTCAAGACCTCCTCCTCTAAGGACCCCTACATACCACATCTCCAAGGTGAGCCTCTTTTATACTTGCCCAAATTCAAGCTACCTACAAAACCCCTCACAAGATGATCCCTTCAAACTCTTCCTCCCAAACACCTATTTTTACCAATGGCCTAAGACCCAGTCTAAGGCCCTCTCAAGGACATCCATTTTTATCATGGACTTGCCTCCTCTCTACAAAATCCTCTCTTGATATTACCATAATAGTGCTCACCCGACCTCACCTGGATGGACCCTCCCCAACATGACTCAAGGAGGTCATGCCCTATTGGTAGGTCTCCCTTGAAATCTGAATCACCTTACACTGTGCCGGTTGGCAAATGTGATTTCACCCGGATTCCTTCCAAGGTTTCAAAATAGATGACATCACCATAACATCGTGATCCCACATGACATTATCACCAACCAACCACATCTTTTCACATCATCATTATCCATTCTCTAAATACAACTCCATTAAAAGAGACAGGAGTCTTAAATCTTCACAATTTCACCTCTACACAGCTATCTCCAAATCCTCTCTTCCTTCTCTCTCCAAATTACACTTAATGTTCTAAATTCACAAAGGTATAGATTCTTATTCTGATGCCCAAGGTGAATTTCAGCACACAATGATTTTCAATCAACGGTGTGCTCCCTTGTGTGCAGGTCTAGTGATGTTTGGATTTGGACTAAGGATAGGCTTTTACCACAACACTCAAATAAGAAGACAAGCGTAGCTGGTTGGGCCTAAAGGCTCATGAGCAGCAATATTGATGTTTGACAATATAATTTTGATGAATCTGTAGGTTAAGGTTACTACAAGCAAGGAAGACACTCAGTTTTGTCTCTGCAAGGGTGAAAGAGACTTGGAATAATATCAGAATGACAATGAAGAATACCTCAATGTACTTGGCAATTGCTGCCTTGTCAGAACCTCCTGGCTCATTCAACTTCCTTATAGAGTCCAATATAACTTTGTCCATCCTACAACAATGCAGACAAGGTTTAACATAATTGATAATTTTGTCGAATGAAAAGGGACAAATTAACTTCAATACAATAGTCCATCACAAGTAAAAATCTCCATTTCATCTTTGAAGTTAAAAACACAGGCTCTCTCAACAGTAGTTGAAACTTATTGAGTCATGAACTCTAATACTAGTCCAAGAGGTAGATGATCGCAAGATTATGCCTTGGACAGTAGCTGGGACTCTCTGCAGCTTCTGCCCAAACACAATTTGCTGCATTTTAAAAACACTTAAAGACTCCTCTAACCACATCTAAGTCATTTGAATCATTATTCACCAAGGAGCCAAGAGACGTAGCAATCATGAAGCCCACAAGTAATCAGTTGTTATGGTAAAATGAAGCATCAATTCATTGTGTCTCCATAATCCAACTGAAAGTGCATGATGAGAAAATGAGAAGAGAACTATTCAACCACATACCATGACCGCAAATTTATTAATTTAACTAATGAAAAAATATGATGCTATAGGACCAGAAGAAGTGATTTAACCTAGCAATTGGTTCTTTTGGACCAGCAGATGACTTTGTTCCACCACAAACTGCAAGAGGCTTGGCATCAACCACTTCTTCATCACTTCGAGGTACGGTGCCAAGAGCTAGTTGGTGGTTATAGTTATAGTTTGGGTTTGATTGAATCTTTTTAACTGCAAGCCTAGCCTTACTCCTAGATCCCAACCCATTTATCATCACATTGATATTTCTCCATTTGTCCTGTCAAGATTTGAAAGTAAACACAATAAGGCATATGAGTTGTGCACAAGACTAAAATCCTGTATCTGAAAATGAAAAAATAAAATAAAAATCATGTTATCCTAAACCCTAAATAACATGACAGACTTCTCTTTTATATTGTTCATTACTTCATCTCAATGAATAGTGGCTAATGATAGCTAAATGTGGAGAATGCATACCTTGAGATCAACATTTGAGCGCAGACGTAAGATAGTACTAAACTCTGGATCCGTAAGTATTGTGCGCCATTTTCCTGCTCCATGCTTAACCACTCCAGCTTTGAGAGCTGCTTCTTCCTCAGCTGTCCACTTTTGCTTAGGAGCACCCATCACCCAAATGTTCCAAAAGACCTCCCTAGAACAGAATCTGAATAGTTAACAGTATGTAAAGTGATGTAATCTACTTCTTACTCTCATAAACTCCCTGCATTTGAAAACTACTTCACATCATGTATCACAGTTTCACAAAATCCAAAAAAAAGCATACAAATTTCAACATAAATGTCAAATTGAAATTACAAAACTCTAAACAATCCTAGAAATTATCATATGGGTTTTGCCCAAATTTTGCTTACTCTATCTCATGGCCACCACTTCAACAAACCCACAAAAGAAAGGTAGTTTCACTTCTCTGTCACACAGACTACACTGAAAAATGAGAAGAAAAAAAATCCCAAGTCTCAATTTCACACCCTCCGAAGATGATCAATAAAATAAAGAGAGACCCACCAACGAATCAACAAAATTTCACTTTTTTTTCAGTTGGGTGTGCAATCGAAACCAAAACAACGTATCGAATCAGCGACAAGTCGGAGAACCATACACGAACAAAAATCAAAGAAACAGCATAAATTTTCCCGAGAAAATGAAGGAAAATGCAGGAAAGTGAGAGAGACGAACCTGATCAGAGGAAGTGCCGGGAAGAAGTTTCTAGAAAATGGGAAGAGTGATTGGATTTTGGAGTAAAATTCAGACGGACGAGAGTTAAAATATATGGACCAATTTGGTTCCTCCCATTAATGGAATAAGTCCAATTTTTTTTTTTTTTTTATATATAGGAAATTACAGTTTACTACCCTGTAGTTGACATCTTTTACAGTTTACTACCCTCACG
>JAYMTE010000138.1:0-23540 GCA_036897545.1 Pelargonium fulgidum
CGTGGTGGGCCCCCCCCCGTGGCGCCCGGGCGGGGAGCCGGTCGCCGAGAAGTACCCCGGCCACCAGCACATGGGGGAGTGGTACCTCTTTGCCGACCTCCTGCGGCCCGACTCCGAGCGGGTCGGGTCTCCGGTCGTGAAGGTCTCGGATCCGGACGAGGCGGACCTGTTCTACGTCCCGTTCTTCTCGTCCCTGAGCTTGGTCGGGATCCCGCCGCGGACCGTGAAAGGTGCGGGCTCGGATTATAGCGACGAGGAGACGCAGGAGGCGTTGATGGAGTGGCTGGAGGAGCAGGAGCACTGGAAGAGGAACAATGGCGTGGATCATGTGATCATTGCTCAGGATCCGAATGCGTTGTACAAGGTTGTGGATAGGATCAAGAATGCAATGCTGATTGTCTCCGATTTCGGGAGATTGAGACCGGACCAGGGATCCTTGGTGAAAGATATAGTAGTGCCATACTCGCACAGGATTAGATTCTACGATGGTGATATCGGGATCGAGGATAGGAAGACCTTGCTGTTCTTCATGGGCAATCGGTACCGAAAAGAGGTACAAAAGCTTGTCTGTATAGTTTGAGACCTTGAGCATCTATTGAATTATGCTATGGTAGCTGAAAGTAGCGTAGGCTCTTATTTGTTTAGCAAAATGTTTTCTTGGATTCTATTCTTTGAGTCCCTACTCCTAGGTGGAACTTTTGATCTGGCATTGTCATGACTGCAATAATTGAATGCTGAGAATTATGCTAGAAAATCTAAAGTTAAGACACCAAAAGATTCAAATAGACCACAAAAAGAACTGTTTGGTAGCTCGTGCAAATTCAGTCTAGCTGACGAGAAAAACCCCAACAAAAAGCCAAACTCTTAAATTCTAGCTACCCGCTTGCTTGCATTTACTTCAGGGTGTAGTAAAGTGCTAAGCTTACTTTGAATACTAGTTGCGCATATGAAAAAAATCCAATACAGCAATATTGGTTTAATGAAACTGTGCATTGTGGGTTGGTTGTTGGAGGTGGCTTGTTGCTTGCCTAAGTTTACCTTTGTGCTTTTGATATCTCTGTTTTTCAAAGGTATGTTTTTGTAATCTAGAGATGCTATATAACCATAGCCAGGTCTACTTCACCAATTGTATTGCGAGATTTTACTATGTGTTGTGTCTAAACTATGTGGGAATGTGAGGCTGCTGTCTTACATCGTTGCCTTCTGCAGTTGGAATGCAAAGCCAGAACTAGTTGATTAACTTGTTCATAGCGCAATCATCAGTTGACTTATATTCAAAAATCAGGAGTATAATGGCTTATTTGAATAGTCATAACAGTCTGAGTAGAATCTTATGATTTGTCAATGAGAACTTTGAAATTCCTGCGTAAGATACTGTCTTACAATTTCTGTTTTACATTATGGGTGGCAAAAAGAGTGTTGCCTTGACTGATATTCACAATTTAGGCGCCTTCAATGATTTGATGTTCTCTTTTCTGGATTTTCAAATACTTGTCTGCAGGGAGGAAAGATTCGTGATATTCTTTTCAAAGTGCTTGAAAATCAAAAGGGTGTCATTATTAAACACGGAGCACAATCCAGGGAGAGCCGTCGCGCAGCTTCACAAGGAATGCATACATCAAAGTTCTGTCTACATCCTGCTGGTGATACTCCATCAGCATGCCGACTGTTTGATGCTATAGTCAGCTTGTGCATCCCTGTGATTGTTAGTGACAGGATTGAGTTACCCTTTGAAGATGTCATAGAGTATAGAAAGATTGCAATTTTTGTACAATCTGCCGCTGCTGTAAAGCCAAAATTCTTACTTTCATTTTTGAAGAAAATACCCGCAGAACGGATTCTGGAATACCAGAAAGAGCTAAAAAAGGCAAGTAGTTTCTGTGTACTTTTTCTTTCCAACTTTTTTTGTAGCATTACTACTGCTGTCATACTATCTGTTAATATATATGGATGCCTTAATATTTCACATGGTGGAACAAAGTTGGTGGTAAAGTTGATTCCAAGTATGAAGGAAATTTCAAAAATTTATGTTAACAAAATAAGTTAAGTATAGAATATTTTTTGGAGCTTTTGAGTGTCTAAAGATACTTAGCAGAGGAGTGCGTGATAGAACGTTAAATGCAAAAACAAAATTCTGTTTTATTTTGAATACAAAGATAATCATGTGGAAATTTTCCTTGAAATGATACTGTTATGAAATTTTTTCAGAATACATAGTTGTTTTATGTTATGCTTGTGCTAAATGTAGAAGGGCCCAAGAGTTCGATCATTTCATGATTATTACACTATTGTACAAATGATGCTTCAACTCCCACACTTGTAATTTGTTTCATGCTTTTGTCAGAGACCCAAGGCATCTTATAATATTGTTTAATATACAATAGTAACCATATCTGCATCAATTTATTCTTGTAGTTTTTTAGTTATTTCTGCCTCTTATGGTTGGTTTACAATCCTTTTGAATGCTGTCCCTATGCATATGATGGTTTCGTAATATTTGTCGTGATAAGATTTTCTTTCATTCAGTTTATACTTCCTGTGTTGTATATAGTCGTTAGTGGGGGTAAGCTTGATTTACTTTGCAACATTGCGCTGCCTGCTTAATGCTAATCTTAAAATTTGTGGTTCAGGTGAGAAGGTACTTTGATTATGATGATCCACATGGAACAGTAAATGAAATCTGGCGTCAAGTCTCACAGAAGCTCCCCCTGGTCAAACTGATGATCAATCGAGATAAACGTCTTGTGAAGAGGAATTTGATACAACCGGACTGCTTTTGTCGTTATTCAAATCAAACTGGTAGCATCACAATCTTCTAATCGTTCTTCATTCGCAATGATCCTCATACCCGGGAAGAAACCTCAGAAGTTGTTGGTAAACTACAATACATGGTGCAAGAGGGACAACTGTGGAACAATTACTGCTTTACCCTGGCGGTTCCTTGGAATTGGAAGGAATAGCATTTTTGGCAGAAGAGAGCAGAGCAAATAGTTGTAGAATATACAATACAACACATTTGTCCAAGTTGAAAGAAGTCAGTGATGCATAATTGTTGTAGAAACTGTACTTAGTTTCAACTCAAATTAACAACAGGAGAGCATAAATTCATTTATTTGTACATGGGATGGAAGGGAATAAAATGTTCACTATTATGATTCCTTATCCATAGTTTTTTGTAATAAATTGTTTACTGGGGAATAACCATATACCTCTCAGTAGAGGGTGGTGTGGTGTGTAAACATACAGCTACAGGCACTTGTTTGAATTATAGATTCAGTTTAACTGAAATGAATATAAAAAATCATCATAAATTTTGTGCCTAGCCTTACATTTATAATATATTAGTAGAGATTATTTGCATGGCAGTCTGGGTGGTGTAGTTGGTTATCACGTTAGTCTCACACACTAAAGGTCCCCAGTTCGAACCTGGGCTCAGACAAAATGTTTTACTTTTTATTTTGTTTCCTATTTTCAAAAATGTACATTAAGCTCCAATGCTAAGGGATTCATTCATTGTATCATCCAAATCTTCCCATGCATGTTTATGAATAATGATCATCCATACATAATCTAATATCAGATATGTTTCTTTTTCTTCTCTCTCTCTCTTTTCATTTTCAAAAATATATATTAAGCTTCAATGCTAAAGGATAACATAGAAATTTGCATGGATCCATTCATTGTATGATCCAAATCTTTCCATGCATGTTTATGAATAATAATCAAATCTCAAGTTTCTTGGAGTGCAGAAGTAACACAAATAAAAAGGAAGTTGAAGTAGTGAATAATTCAAAGTCTTCAACCAGGTGGCCATTTGAGCTGCCTTCCACCAAGGACATGCAAATGGAGATGGTAAACTGATTGACCTGCATTCATAGACAGTAGAGCACCAACCTTAGTGTATATTTATGCATATTTGAGCAAGATTTTACACCGAATAGCAAAGATGGACGATAACTTACATGCATGTGGACCATTGTTGATAACAACGCGAAACCCGTCCAGGATACCTTCCTTCTCAGCCACTAATCTCGCAACATAAAGCAGTTGACCAAGTATCTCCACATGCTTTGTTTCAGCCTGATAATGCAGAAATCATTTCTCAAAAATTAATATATCATTGATGAAAAGTATAATTTGGTGGCCTTTTGTCATGATTGAGAGTATTGTGACAACTTCACAAAGGTTTGATGTTTTATGTTTATCCCACCATAAGAATACTATCTAACTGTACATTCAAAAACATGAAATTCACAAAACTTTGCTTCATGATTGATATTATATGTTTGTAATTCAGCTTTTGCTATGAAGTCTAACCTAGCCCTGTAATCTAAACAGGACAATAGTAAGCCTTGCCTGTCCTTCAAAGAATTAACTATACCATAATTATATGCAATTCATCCAATCAAGAAATACCGAAACTCACCTTTCCGAGCATTGTCAATCCATCCCTAAACTTTGGGATGACTAAAACATGAACAGGAGCCTGTGGGTTGATGTCCCTAAATGCTAAGACGCTTTCATCCTCGTACACAATAGTTGCAGGGATTTCTTTGGCTATGATCTTATCAAATCTGAAAGAAGAAAAGCAAGTTAGGTGGTATGAATCTGAAGATGTGAGGATAAAACTCTCATTCAATTAAGGAAAACATACACAAGAAATTCATTTTTCTGCAGAAATTTCATAGCATATTAACCCCACAATTGCGGATTTCGATTAGGGGCCTACTTGAAGTTAGATGCATTTGAGAACCTTTTTCACTAAAATGCACTTTTTTTCATATTGATCCATGACAATAATATTTGACATCACATATACTTTGTTTTGGTTGTAGGAAGTGGAACTTTTCAAATTTCACACAAAGACAAGTTTCATAAAGTATAATGTCTCCTTCTCTCCCCATTATTTTATAACTTACAGTCCTTAAACTACGAAAGACTTAACAATCAATCTTAAAGATGACATCTCTAATTTACTCAATTTCAAAACTACAAAAAAGTTTCCATATCCAAACTACCACTAAAATTACATATTCTGACCAGTCAAATCACACAAAACCCAACAACGGTAAAAAGTGTGAAGTGGAGGAGACAAATATGAGCAAAAGATCCCAAAGAGTTTTGCAAAATGAGTCATGTCACCAAACCCCAGTTTGTTTAGGAAATGGCTTGGTTGATGTTGTGGTTCTAATAATGGTACATAGTTTAAGGTTGTCCATGGCATAGAATTAAATGTGAGATCAAACCAGAGTACATATTTCAAAAAGGAATGATACATGGTTGGAGCTCCACTGTCAGCATTGACTGCGGCTGCTTTGGCAGAAGCTTCTTCATCATGTGTAGCGCTTATCCGAGAGAATGATCTACAAAGAATAAGCAAAGTGATCCATTATTGATAATTATGAATAGCAAATGCCCATTTTTTTTTTTTAATGGAAAACCCAATTAATTTACTCCTGAGATAAGCTAATTCATACATCTAGGGAATCATCAATCTAGCATAACCAGAATACCCAATACTCTTCAATCCAACCAAACACTATGTCTGAATCTATGAATGGCAAGAAGCATGTAGCTACTACCTTATGCAATCCCTAAATTCCTACAAACAGCCGGGTTCTGATAACAGACATTTTCTACAATGCTTACACTACACAACTACTGAGATAAGCTAATTCATACATCTAAGGGATCATCAATCTAGCATAATCATAATACCTAATATTCTCGATTAATCATCGATCCAACCAATCCCTTTGTCTGAATTTATGAATGGCAAGAAGATTGTAGCCACTACCTCATGCAATCCCTAAATTCCTTCAAACAGTAGGGTTCTGATTACAGACATTTTCTACAATGCTTACACATTCTGGTTTTTACCTCAATTGCAGTTCAAATGAATATTAACTAAAACACAATGGAACCCATACAGAAAACCTGGAATTTGCATACAAATTATCAAAATTGTAACATTTACATCACCTGCGAGACTGAAGAGGAGAAAAAGAAGAGCTTTTTATGAGCTTGGGATAGGACAAGGATTTCACAGTCCCAAAACCTTTCACTCTCACACCAATCGCTGCACAGTTTCTGCAATCGCAAGCAAAAACAATCAAAACCCAGAAGCGTCCTCTCGCAAAACGCCGCATAATTTGAAACAACAACACTTACCGAAGTAGAGAAGAGAAGGTCACAGCGGCCATGGATGTGCACTGTGACGAAACAAAAGGGAATGACAAATGTTTATGGCGATTTGGTGGTGAACGTGTATCAGGACCATTCATTTGAAGCTGCAAAAAATGAACGGTTGAGATGAAGCAAAAAAGAGCGACCCTTTGACTTGTAATGCTGGTGATGCTATAATATCATTCATTTCTTATCTTCCTCTTCTGTTGTTTGGTTATTGATTGGTAGTGGCGAGGGAGAGAAAGAGAAATGGCCAATTTGTTTTTGCGAGTCCCAAACCATTTGATATTGAGAAGCTTCCCAATTTCAGCTTCATCTAACGGTTAAATTTCTAAACATCTCCATCTCTATCTCTATCTCTGTATAGATGTTGATGTTGATTGTTGATTTGATTTTCAGGAGCAGCTTCTAGCAGCGGCCAGAATGGTCCGGTGATTGTGGAGCTTCCATTGGAGAAGATAAAGAGACCTCTGATGCGTACAAGATCTAATGATCAAAACAAAGTGGAGGAGCTCATGGACAGCATCAAACAAATTGGCCTCCAAGTTCCTGTATGTTTTTTTACTTTTCAAGTCTTTATCCACATTTATAGCATATTTACTTGTTGCTTTGCTTATAGATTTGAATTTGATAAGCTATGGTGCTTGGTTTAGAACTTTGGAGAATTAGAGAACTATGATCTCCAAATCCAAGGCAGTTACAAAAACTTTGGAGAATGAGAGAACAGTGATCATTTTCTTTGCAAGCAAAAGGAAAATGTGATTTGAAACATTATTTTGTATAGAATTGCTTAGCAAGAAAATATTCTCACTAAACCCAACTAAATCTTTAAGCAACAATGGTTCAAGAACTTGAAACAATCACAATAGTTGAGCATTCCCTTTTCCTTTTATTTATTTTTTTATAAGCAATAGACATCATACTCGACATCATACTCAGACTCAAAGTAACGATGTTTCTCACTTCCCAAATGGAGCGTCACCCTAAACCCCAACCCACAAATCCCCCCATACCGTCGATAAGAGGGCTCGAACTTAAAACCTCAGAGAAAAATTAAAGTGTTTTAACTGTTTGGCTTAACATGTCTGGGTAGCATTTTCATTTCCTATTAATTGCAGTTACCTGGTAGTTGCTAGGATGCTGAGCAATTTACTATCAAATTTTGTTACTCATCTTCCTACACTAATTGCTATTAGGTTTGCACAACTTTTATATGTAAATTGTGCTGCCTTGAGAACTATTTTCTTGCCCTACGATTGGGGCATCTATGTCCGATAGCGGGAAGTTCCTTTTTTTTTTTCTTTTTTTTTTCTGTTAATCTTTATACTTTTGAAATTTTAAAATGAATACTATGTACATATGATTCAAAACCGCTTGAATCTCAGCAATTGCCTTACTACAATTGCAGATTGATGTGCTTGAAGTGGATGGAGTTTACTATGGTATGTGCCTCTATAAATTCTCCAAAATCATACTTCTAGTCTTTAACGAAATGGCCGTTTTCAGCCAGTGAGAGAATTCGTAGGTTAAAATGAAAACGGGAGCAGAGAAGCCTGATTCGGTTGGCATCTTACTATCATCTTTTAGTATGTTCTTCAGGAGACCAACCACCATCTTCATTGTTTGTATTGGCAGGGTTCTCAGGTTGCCACCGCTACGAGGCTCACCAACGCCTTGGTCTCCCAACTATCCGCTGCAAAATTCGTCGAGGAACAAAAGAAACCCTTAGGTTTATACCAGTCATCATGACGCGTTTTTACTCTTATCTATACCATTCTTGGACAGACTTTTTCTTACTTATTCATTTTGGTGGTGCAGGCATCACCTCAGATGAGTTGGCCATCTTCTCATATATGCAGACCAAACTTGGCTACTTTGATGGATATGTGTGTGTGCGTGTGTGTAAAGTTTCATAATCAGTGGTGAAGTTTGTATTTTGAGCTGGCATGTGTATTTGTATCTTGAATTTTACTACAGAACATACACATGCTTGAGCTTCACTATGTACATCAATAAAACTTGGTTGTAAGTAAAAACAGCCATGCAATAGAAATGTTATTTCAACAATAAAAAGCAGTAAAGTTTAGATAAGCAACCATATATTTTGTGTATATGCACAAGTGAAATTAACTGCATAAATTTATTTGCTAAAGAACAATATAGGGCTACAGGCATAGAGTTCTGCATCACATAAAATATACATAATGCCAAAATTTATATTTAGATACCATACAATATTTGCTTACCAATACAACTAAACTATCAACAAAAAGCAGTAGATAATTTACCACCATCCTCTCTTTCATGTTGTCTACTTGTATGATATTGGACCGGACCTCGACACTGCAAACCTCGGTAACGGGCTGGGACCTCTGCTCCCGGAGGTTGAGCCTTCCCCTTGCTTCACTTTACGGCTTGAACTGTAATCCAATGGGCCAGATCGACGAGCATTCCGGTGCTTGTTCTCTGTGCTCCTCATGCTCCCTGTATCAGTATCATATAGATTCTCCTGGATATGGGAAGACGACCCTTTAAAATAACCTGAATCATTAGCACCGTACTGGGGAGTTGAGTCACCACGAGGCCGCAACCCGGGAGATGCATGAGCATGCGATACTGCAGGTGAATGTGAATGCCGGGGTGATGCAGTTAGTAGTGCCAGAGGTGTATATGGAGAGTTCCCGTAGTACTGGCTGTATATTGAACGAAGAATGGCATAAGGAACATGGGGTTCTAGGGAGCTTCTTGGAAGGAATGGTGAGATCTCACAAAGTTGGTCCAGGAAGATGAGCTTCGCTACAAGATGAGATCTGAGAAAAAAGTTGAAAACAGGGTATTTAGTTATTAATAACTACAAGAGCATTTACAGTGTGTGATGTTCTAATAAAAATGCTTTTGGAACCAAATGAACTAGCTTGTATGTGTGCATAACTTTGATAGCCTGTACCAAAGAGGATGATGTCACTAATAGCTCTAAAATCTTGTAGTAATCAACTGGCAAACCTTAATCATTTACCTGTTAGTTTCACTCCATGAATCTAGCACAACTCCAGCAGAAAATTTGATAAAAAGCTGCATTGCAGACTTTATGCTAGCTTCAGCTGACAAACTACCCTGTATTTCAGGATCCATTTCTGCATCGGCATGGCCATTTGAGAAAGAGTGTCTCTGTTGATGTTCACGTTCTAGCCTCACATACTCACTTCCTGCAATCACAGCACTTATGCATCTGCAAACAAAAGTAAGCTGAGAGTGAGTGACTGTTATTGAAATGAGGATTCAGTATCTGAAAGCTTTCCTAAATCAGTAGTCAATTTATTTAATATGTATAACCCATCAAAATTATCGCCCAGTCTAGAGCCCTGAATGGACAAAGAAACTAATATAATGAAGATATCCATGTAAGATCCAAGATACACATCAATTGCTTCCCATGTGAACGATTGTAAATTTGTAATTAAGTTTCTCAATAAACTTCAATTGTAAAACATAACCTACAAACATCCAACATAATTCATATCAAGTTGATAATAAAGTAAGGAGATCTCCCTGTAAGATCTATTGAAGCTGTCTAAGATTATTTTTACATGCAGCAGACTATGAATCAATTCCTCAAGTAAATGTTTAATGTCAGTCTAGAAATTCAATAATTTATATATATATATATTGTGCATGTATGCGAATATTTTTTTTAATCAACAAAGGATAAGCAGCACCTTTTGCTCAGGCTGTCACAGGCATGCTTATCATTACAACTAAAGTATATACCGTGGTCCAAGAAGTTAGTACAGACCTTGCTAAGCAATGGATATTATTGTTGAAACCTCCGGTGTCAACACTGAAGGCAGTAGTGTTCCAGATATTGGATGTCATGAATGTTGCAAACAAATACGGCAACAAGCTCCATGAACCATCATTCGCACCACCAACCTCATCCATGATTGATCTTACCCACTCAGCATCATGATCAACTACAACGCCAACGCTGTTTGCCACACTCCTCATTCTCCTTACTTCCTTACTTTCAGTTATTTCATAAGGTATATGCTTAACAATCCCAGAAAGTAATGAATGTATAAGAGGTGCACCTTCTTCAAGCACAGCTCCAGCAGCTTCTGCTAGAAGCCGATCAAAAGCCAGTGCTTGCCCTGCCTGAATGCAAAACCCGATTATAGTGTCTAAATCCACAATCTGCCTCACACATGCATCTCTTTCTAATTGATCACCAGAATGCATACTGCTACCAACTGCTTCAAGCACTTCACGGTTTGACCGCAATGATGTGTCAATACAATTCAAAAGTGCAGCTGTGTGTTCTTTCATCATTCTGTCCAGCCTGTCAACTCCATACCCACCAAAAATACGAACAAAAGCCTGCAACTCTCTTAGATCAGTAACTGATTCAGCAAAATATCCACCAACTGGCCTTGAGCTTTTGAAGCATTTGTGAGTTGGTGCAAACAGAATTCCAGCACCTGATATATCCTTGACAATGTTTTCTAAATACCAATTACATACAGCTTCAGTAGCTGAACCTGTATTCTGCTCTGCTGGTTTTTCAAATAAGTGCAACGAAGACACTGGTCCAGAGAAGGTCTCTGTAAGTAAAACTTCTCGAATACCCTGGGTTAGATCCATGCTAATGTGCTGCTCAGCTAGATGTATTATGCTGATATGTCTTTGAAAAAGTAATTCCAGAACAGAAGGCCGTTGAAGATCATTATCAGTTTTGAGTACTCCAAGCAATCGCCTTCTGAAGTTCCCAAGTATGCATTCTCTCATGTACTGCATTAGCAATTGACATGTTTATAGAGAAGCTACATAAATCTTACATTTATAGATGCTTTATGTGCTTCACTGTATAACATAGTAGTGAAATTTATGTTATTGATGTGAATGAATTGTGTTAACAAGTACCAGAGATACCCCTTTATACAGCAATTTTAGACTAGAAATTGGAAACAAACACGGACTAAGACTTAAACTAAATTTCCCTTATACTACCTTTGTTGCGTATTAAATGCTTTTGTAGAGTTTTTTATAAAAATTAAAAAGTTGTATAAAATGACTTGTTTAACCTTACATTATAGTTGGTGCACTCATTTATTATTACTAGCATTAGTGAGACTTGAGAATATACAAAAGGGCATAGTTGGAAAGTGAAGTGACTTCTTCATGACATTTATTTTTGTTAAATTTCAATAATAGGCTACAATACAATGATTTGGGCTTCCTCTACTAAAAGATCAATCTTATTAGTAGGATTTCACTTGCACCATTATATGTAGCCTCTTCAACTCATATTTATCTGATGTGGTATATTATCACTCACTTCAACAATTTTGAAACAAACTTTGCTTGCTAAAAAGACATTTAATATGAAATGGAGGTGATAGTTCTTAGTGTCACTAACACATTTCCTAAATTTATTATGATTAGAATAGCATCTTCACTCTCCCCCTCAAGTTGGAGCGTGTAAATCAAATCAAGTCACAAGACCACTGCTAGAGAAGTGTAAGACTTGAACCATAGGGATGTACCCTTGGGGACTAAACTTTAACTTTAAACACTTACCACTATAACATAAGCACTTGGTCATGATTTATAACTGTAAGTCTGTACCAATTGAAATAGCATAGGAACTTATATGCCAGAAGGAGAACTTGAACCTATGACTACTTTAAGGTTAATAACCACATTACCTACCCAAGCTGTTACATGACTACATCATAGATTGAAATTATACAAATAACTGGAGAATTACACACATGTATGATGTACTCATATAGGTATTAAGGCTCACCTCCCTCAGAACAAAGACATGGTTTAGGACACATATAGGCTCCATATCATTCAAAATGGAGCACAAATTAGTCAACCTCTGCATGGCAGCTTCTAACCTGTCACCAATATAGGACTAGTTAAAATAGGAACTGTTAATTCTCTGAGGAAGTGTCAGGGAGAGATATTAATGTCTCACATTTTGATAGAATTATTATTTTCAGGATGGCTCTCATGGCCAGGCAAAGGAAAACCAACAGCTCCCTTTGGAGATTTTGCTGAAGGAACTGAAGCTCTTGATGCATAATTCATAAACAGAGCCGCCTGCTCTGGAAGAAGCTGGAATTTCTATAAAATCAGTTTTGCAAGAACAAAAATTTACTCATAAGATTTATAAGAAGATGACATAAGAACAAGAACCTGAGCCTCTAGAGCACCAAATCCTCCTTCAGAATCAAGAATGTTGATCAATCCTTCCAATCCTCCCATAATGGATTCAATTAGAGACTCAACGTAGAGCACTGCATCCCGACCAATTTTAGTCACCTACTCAGATAAAGTAAAGTAACTGTCAATTACTCTCCGATTTCCAGCGTGCTGGGAGGCTATCATGGTCTCACACAGAACAACTGTATTTAATATTAGGGAGATTAACCAACAATCATGTCATGACATGTGGTTGTCCTTTCTGGAATCATTCTATCCTGAGCACGCAAAACATGATCGAATATGGGAGATGAGTAGCACATCCAAGATTTACCTCTTCTGGAACTATTGAAGAAGCACATTCCGGAAAACTGCTAGCAACACCTAGCCATGCACAGCAATGCTGAGGGCGTCCTTCTGGTCCAAACATAGTGTTCCTGAAAACCTATTACAATAATAAGCTTACGTAAATTACATAAAAGGAGATCCAATAGAATAACAAGGATGGCAATCAGTAACAGGAACAAAAGGCAAGAACTCACTGCCGTAAGGTGCTGGTGATAGAAATACAACTTTCTAAGACTACCATGCTTCGATAATTGAGATTCAAGTTCATCAACACATCTGCAATGAAGAAATTCCATAAACGTTTATCAGGATCTTTGCACTGAATTGTGCGTTTCAGATATTGGTGTGAAGATGCATTTAAAGGATCTCATCAAGTATTCATGTTAAACCCAGGGGCTGAGAATAGAGTTAAGACAAGTGAACTTGGGTTCAAGTTCAGGCAGGTAGCAAGAGCACCAAAAACCACAACCTTGTTCACAATCCAACCTCTTCAGAGTGGAAGCAAAAGTTTAGAGAGAGAGAGACTTATAGTTACTCCATGCATGAAACAGTTTCCCATTTTCCTCACTGGATTTTTAGAATAATCTAGACCCCCTTGGATCAATGGATAATTGAAGAGAGATTAAAAGTAGGTGTGATTCCCAGCCTGACCATAGTGTCACAGTTACATATAAATAAATAATAAAATGATGAGAAGAGAGGCCACCTGGACCAATTGAATGCTGCATTGCCCTCTGACAATAATCCTTCCTTCCCAGTGGAGACAGTAGCCTTCTCCAAATGTCTTATGTTTATGGAAGACCGAGCAGAAGTAACAATCATCAGTATTGACAACCAATCCTTTCGGAAGTCCTGATTAGTAACCACAAATCACAATCTTATCACCAAAGTTCTGAAAAAGTTGCCAAGTTAACCGAAGAATTCAAATAATAGCAATGAAAAAACAATTTATCCAAGCAGTACAGGCAAGTTTAAAATGTAGTACTGAAGAGATTGATCATTCTTGAACTCAGATATGGTTATAGTTTTGTTCATGAACACTTTTAAATATAATATTGGGCTACACACAATGGTTTGGGCTTCCACTACTAAAATGTCAAACTCATTAGGGTTTCACTTGCAACGTTATTTTTGGCTCATCTCTTTCATATTTACTCAATGCGGGACTTATTTCCCCCTCACATGCGAGGGTCACATTTTTCTTTTATCGGTGGGCTTTATACATACACAATCGGGAGCCTTTAAAATTTGCACTCCCCCTCACGTGTTGGTATTTTTATTGCATATGTGGGTTGTTGCATGCATGTCCATTAGCAAGCAAGTCGGAGAACACACAGAGAGGCAACATAAACCGGCCCAAGCTTGGATCAAAACCAGCTATGGTACCATGCTAAATTTAATCTTGGGCTCCACACAATGGTTTGGGCTTCTACTATTAATGGATCGACATTATTAGTAGGATTTCTCTTGCACTATTATTTGTAGCTCATTTCTTTCGTATTTATCCAATGTGAGACTTATTTCACTCACTTCAATAAATACAACTTCCTTTAAGTGCTCCCTAACTAGTATTTCCTTATTCATCAATTTCTTTTGAACTATTTTTTTTTCTTCATCTATTTTGCACAGTAAAATACCTATACATGAGAGGGAAGGCCCAATTGTGCACGTGTCATGTGAAAAGAAAATGTGAGGCTCGAACGTGAAGAAAGTGTTGAAGTGGGTAATAAAGTCACACGTTAAATAAACATAAAGTGAATGAGCAACAATATCAATAACTTCAACCAACTGTTCTTACCGATAAATCGCATGTGATGGCAGAAATATTTTCACCCTGTGGTTTTGGTATGTTTTCAAGGTGCTGCACAATCTTTTGTAGAAGTCCTTTCAGACTAGAATCCAAGTCAAGAGCCACCATTCCTGGAGTACCCAGTAGAAACCGGATTCTGCCAGCACAAGAAGAAAGATACGATAATGCATAGCCTCGAATTGCTGCACAAAAGTATGAGAAATGGTCAAAATTTTCATCAACAGAAGAGTCTTTCACGTCAGTAACAAAAAAAATAATATCTAGCTTCCATGAAGCTAATGTTGCCATGACTGTTTGAGCTAATGCATATATGAAACAGTATAGTCACATCAGATTAACTGTTTTAATTAGTAAAAATAGAAAAAATAAAAAAGTGTATCACTAAGGCATCAAACGTGATTTGTAATTTATATCAAACTAAATCTGGGTGTCTGACCTGCAATATACTTGCGCACTAAACAGCACAACCGATCCATTCCATCTAACAAGAACCCAATAGTTGGATCACTTGGATCCTACAACCAAAATCATAACAATGGAAGCACTTCATTAGCATATTTCCAAAATAGAAACACAGTTCTTTTTTCTTTTTCTTTTTTGAATAAGAAGAAATTCAGTAAGTTAACAGTTAACAGCAGCTTTAACTTACAATGTCAACTGGTACCACTCTAGCAGCTTTAGATTTTGATGATGCAATTCCAACATGTTGGAAATACCAGACGACCTCAAACTGAGCTAAAGCCAAAGCAGAAAACACCATCTGTAGGACAATCATTAGAGATAATATCAATTAGTGAATTTGCTGCTATAAATTACTAATTAAAAAATAAATAAAAAACAGGCAAATAAATTTCTTCCTTCTTTTTTCTAAGCAAACGTAACCTGGTATTCAACAAACTCAACAATGATGAGAAGAAAATTAGAGAATTACATCATACCATAGACAGGATTTGAAAATTTGTGGTAGAAACATAAATAGATGCATTGAAAATTGGAGCAATTTCTACATGTTATAACACTTGTAAAAACAATACCGTTAAACAAAATATCTAGATGTATATTACTTGAGAGAAGAGAGGAAGTTCAGTATAATGCAACAATAAAGTTCAGAAGAGGAGGAGAAAATAGCAAATGGACACCCATCAGTGGAATTTATCTTTCGAGGTGGAAGTAAAAAGCCAAAGGGCAATACAATCAAAGGAATACAGCATGCATGTGATGATATTACTTCCAACGACTCATTCAAAGACTGTTGATGGTCTACCTGAATGTTTGGAGCTAACAAACTTGGCTGATCAGTGAAAAAGAGTACCATTCTTCCAATCTCTTGCTTTAATAATATCCTCCTCTCACGGTGTATGGCATCACAAGATACCAATGCTTGCTCGTGCACCTCACTGCAACCATTAACAAATTTAACGTATCATATTCCGTTATGAAATGCAACATTTATCATAAAGGAGGATAATTTGGTCTTGACTGATTATTGAAGGAGCACGGAATTGCTTCAAACAAAGAGGGTCAGTTATGTGAGGGTAAGAGCAGAGAGAGGAACTGGACGGTGAAAGAAGATTTGGCCAAATTTGGTGGCTTCAGATGGCTGCTTGCTTCGTTCAGAGGTTGTCACTCATGGGGGCTGCCGGAAACTACAGCACTGCAGTGGCTAGGATTTACGATCTTAGTGATGGAAGCTGTTGTAGAGTGAGAGGAGTCTCAGATAGAGGGCTCAATGTTAGGCAGTCTGGGCGTGAGTCCCACAATTAAAAAAAAAATGGAACAAAAGAAGTATTAGCTAATTAAATTGTGCTTCCATCGATGTTACGTCAAAAGAAAAGGCTTGATAAACTACTTTACAACTTTGACGCTTTCACAAATTAATATATTATATTTTGGTCATCAGCTAGCTTATAAGTGCTACATGTGGATAGTGTGGTTCTGCACAAACCATAGGCTTTGGGGTTGAAATCCTCTCATAAATCGCACTCCTCAGGTTATTGCTGAACCCCCATAGTGGCAGCCTCCAGATCTCGACTCTCTAACTCCAACAAATAGGAGCTCTCAACACCAATGGCATCCTTCTCCAGACGGTCTTCAAGGGATTGGCTACGATGCCATGGATAAAAGCATATTGAGAATATACTTCCCAAAAGATAGCTCAAGGAAAGGAGGAGACTCACCCACTTATAAACCATTGCTATAAGTAGATGATAATGTACTTTCTTTCTAACATTTCCAAATTGCAAGCCATTAAGCACTAAACAGTAGTATCGCAAGAAAAAATTACTATGAAATTGTAAGTTTCACTTCATAAATGCCATGTTTCTTTCTTGTTTATATACTCTATTCTACTCAGTAAAACTAAATCCAGCTGTTTACATTAAAACCTGGAATCATACCTTATCATTTTCTCAACCTGCTTTGCAACACTATACTCCAGATCTGCTTCTTTTTGCTTTGTACGCCCAGATTTTGCCATCTTCTTTGACTCTAATATTCGTGGCAAGACATACAACTGATAATCCTCATGTAACAGAATATACTGCGTGTTTTTTTTTTTTACAACAGTTAGCCACAGGAAATGGAGATGAGAGGAGAGGATAGGTTGACATTAGGCAGTAAACCTCACCTCATCTCTGAATAATGAAAGAACTAAATTTTCTTTCAGTACAACCTGAAAATAAAATTAAAAATATCAACAGCAACAACAAAAGAAATATCTTGCCTAAAAATGAACAATGATTCAAGCATCAAACTTCTCTAGTAGAGGTTGTGGGTTCGAATCTATTGAGTGGATGGAGAGGAATTATGGGTAAAAGGATAGCTACCCCCAATTGTGGGGCCTCCTGTCGTGTAGCACGGCCTAATGGGATTAGTCCATCAAAAAATGCACAATAAAGGAATGGACTCAGTATTAATTGAATAGAAACATATAGAACTATATTTTTGAAGTATGAGGTCCCTCGTCTCAATAGCTACATCAAGACATGATATATATCAACTTATATTAACGTTTTGTTAATGTCAGAGGAGCAACTCAACTAAAAGCTTAAGTTTATATAGTTAAAGGCCCAAATTAATTTTTATACTTTTAACACTCTCCCTCACATGCAATTTTATTGTTGCTTTGCACGTGGCCCATACACAAGTCTTTTTGTCTTGTATTGGAATTTAATATTATTTAATTAGAGCGGCAGTAGAACTTGAACTCGTGACCTTAAGGTCAACAAGACTCTAATATTGTATATGAGGACCAGCTCAACTAAAAGCTTAAGAATGTAGTTGAAAGACCAATTAAAACTTTCATACTTTAAAAGTTAACAATAACAAATGTGCTGTCTCAGGTGTACTTGTGTGTAAAATTCAAGGTTCCATGGGGCTTAATGTTAGGCACCATATGTAAACAGGATGCCTTATTTTCGCACAATTGAATATTTGAATATTTAAGCGTATGCCCATACTTTTCCTCTTGACATATACTTAATTTAGATACCATTTATAGCATTACAGTATCAAAATGAGATATAACCATATATGCATGTGGTTTACCAGAGCAATGTCGATGCTAGTGACACGAAGCAGCTCATCAGGACAGACAAGATACCCAAATAGTACCCACTCCCGATAAGAAGTAACATTGGCTAGATCTTGGGCTCTCTGCAGAGAAAATTGGTATTAGATATCCAGAAAAGTTCAAACTAAACATGCAAGTGTTCATAACTAGTGATATTTTTTTTTATCGGCAATTATATATATATATATATATATATAGTATATCGTCACCAGGGAGGCTCGAACCCCCAAGATATCAAAAGGAATCCAAAGCACATAAACTGCTTAGCCCAACATGGCTTGGTTCTTAATTAGTGATATTATTGGGGATTTCCAAAAATTAGCAAGTTTACATAGCTTCAGGATCACCCAAGATATAAGTAGTTACCATAGGGTGAGCAGAGTTTGTCAGTATGTCTGGATATCGAGGATGGTATGGACTTAAAAAACCCTCATTCCTCAGCTTCCTTGTATCTGTTGACAAAAAAATAATAGGGCCCACAGCCTCCAAAACCTGTCAAGGATATCTAACTATCATGAATTTGATGAATCATGTAAAGAACGTGTAACTGTTTTTATTGTTTGTTCTAACAAATAATAAGTGGAAAATTCATTGAACTTCATATCATTTCAGATGCAGTACTAGGTGAATATTGACTACATCGATGTCTCAGCTATATAGGCATTCTAATTTTTAGAATCAATCCATACAAGTTTTCATAGTTAAGCAGCTTTAACATTAGATGAAAAACATAGGTCCACAGTTGATGAAACTGTTGGCTAAATGGCCTCATTTTAATGCCGACTTCAGAAGATAGGGAAGCATTCAAGACAACAATCTAGACTATATTCCTCTACACAGATGAAGAGTCAATCAAGAGACACATGACAACCCAAATGAATTTTCAGATAACTTTAGAACATCATATATTACTGTAGAAACTAATGAAAACTGTCATTCCATGGGTTCAAGCATTTAAGCCAACAGTCTAGACTAAAACTCCTCCCACGCAGATGAAGTGTCAATCAAGAGGTACATGACAACCCAAACGGATTTTCAGGGTACTTAAGAACATCATATATCCGGAAAAAAAAAAAAAGGAACATCATATATCACTGTAGAATATAATGAAAACTGTCATTCCATGGGTTCAAGCACAGGACTTCAACCTCAAAATCATTGGATACCACAGTAGTCCAACTAGGAATCCTTAGGCTTCCACCCAGCCAGAACCATAGTTAACGAATTCAAGGCTTATAATATAATGAATAAATGTAACTTTCAAAAGAGGAAATTTTATCCAGGATAGAGGGGTGGAAATGTCGTTGTCATAGCATTGACAAATTTCAGGGATGAGAATTACCTCTCCAATGCGTGGGCTGACAAAGTTTAGGTCCTCTTGTAATCCTTTCAACGGTGGATCATAGGAATCTATGAACTGCAACAACCTGTAATCCAGGTAGCAGACTTAGGTGCTATTTTTGTCCAATCAGATAAATGAATCCCATGAAAACTGAATTCTATGGAAAACACAATTCACACTCAAAAGATTGCTGCAAAAAAAATAATAATATATATATATGGAATGGTAGAATTGGCAATAAAAATGTGCTTTCTTTTTTCATTCTTGAATAATAATTTTTATGTGTCTATTTGTCTTTGAACCAATAGCTTTGAGCTTTCTGCACATTAAGACTATGATTTCTTCTTCAAGAACATTATGTAAGATTTATATAATATGATCAAGGCATGTTGGGCCATACAGTTGATGCGCTTTGGATTTTCTATGAGATCTCAGGTTCAAGCCTCCTTACCGACGGTTTGGGGTGGGAAAATGGGTTTAAGGAGAGAACTAACAACTAATAGGGTGACGCCCCCCATTAGGGGGTGGGAAACACGTCTGTTGTCCCGTTGCTTATCAAAAAAAAAATATTTATATAATATGTTCTAAAAATTAAAACAAATTTTCAACAGCCCTACCCAAATTGAAAAAATGTGAATTTTGTCTACTTGATATATTAATCGGGCTTTCCACCTATAAGCTCAAGATTTGGGGTTGGAATAACATTTAACCATTCAAAATGATCGAATAAGTTAAACAAACCAAAGATGTTTTAAATCAAATTCCCTACCGATGATAAAAGTCACAATCTCGCTCATTTCTTGACATTGCATACAAAAGATTATATATCTGCAGCATCATTTTTCTTGGCATCTGTTACAAAAGCACAAACACTATGTAATCAGCAAAAGGTAAATAATAAAAAATACATGATTTAATTGGCACCAGACAATAGTCAAGGAAACAAAACATTGCAAATTTGACTTGCCTTTTCAGAGAAAAGATTAACTCGGACAAAGGAACAAAAGAGATCCATAAATGCGTGCAGTATAAGCGAGTTCTGATGAGGCTGCAAGATACTGTGCCAAGTTATTAGAGCTACTACAAGATAGTGTGTTTCCAGTATATTTATAATAAAAACACAATTAATGTATTTTTTTTATAAGCAAGCATAACACAATTAATGTATCATTTATTGCATGTCAACAAATTAAAACTTCATAAGAGCAAGACAATAGTTACACTTCTTTTATCTAGTGTTATTGTTAAGCCTTATACATGGTCAAAAACAGAAACCACATAACCATGTATGTCTGTTATATACACAACACATATTGCATGGTGGAGGAGAAGCAATTTTGAAACTAACCAGCAAGGTAATGACTGTACTGCTTAGATCCAGTATTAGGCGCAGAGCTTGCTCTCGAAATGTCATTAAGTCAAGAAGCAACTGATCCACAAAATAAACAAACAAGCTATTTACCAAGTAACATGAGGGATGATAAAAAGCAACAACTCATGTATATGTTGTTGTCTGAGTGAAAGTCATTAAGAGTAAATAAACAGCATTTCTAAAATCAAAACTGTTGAAGTACAAACCTAATAGCTTACAAAAATCATTCCTAGAATATGCCATCAAGCATTGTAGTAGGACGAGACATTATCTTAGTAAGCAAACCAGTGCCCAAATGCACATGCCACATACATTAACTATAACAGAACATACTATACATCAATCTGCTTAAATGTATCAGAAATCAAAGGTATTTGCTGATAAAACTTTGACAAAACCCTAACAACAATCTAACTGATGAATTTAGTACACTATATGTTTCAGAAGTTAGATATCACAAGTTTCATATACTGATCCTAAAAGATATTCTAAATATTCAGCACTATCAACTACTGTAATTCAACAAGAAACTGAAGTTCTGTGAGACATGCAGAGTCGAAATATACGGCATGCTGGGACAGATAGGAAGGGAAAAAATCTGCATTAATTCATATGCTTTTTACACTTTTTATTCCAATATTATATTATGCCTGTCACCTGACATATACTCCAGTTAATATTACTTTCTTATGGATCTTTTTACTTAAAAAACCTATTGAATATAAGCATCCTGTCAAAACAATAAAGATGCTCCCAACTCCCAAGTTGCCAAAAGGAAACTCTAAAAAGATATGGGCCTAACATAGCACATTAGTTGTTATTGTCATTAAAAGGCTAACACATAATTTCAATTTACAGCTATTTCAAGAACTGAAACTAGTAGAAAACATGCATTATTGAAAAGGAAAGTTATTATCATTAATATCATTTCAAAAAAATTTAAACCAATGCAATGATACATTGATTTTCAAAAAGTTAGGTGTAAAAATGAAAATACAACATAAACTTTGTAAAATATGGACATAAATGCATAAAGCTCAGCAAGTGACAAAAATTGATCAAACTAACAATTGCAAGCACTGCTGCATCTTAATATTCCCATTATGAAATAGAAAGCATGCATGTTCTAAGTACCTGAATCCATGGCTCCAAGCTCTGTAAATGAACTTCAGCAGCATCATGCAAAGCATCTAGTGCAACCTTATCAACCTGTACCAAATATTAGAGTTCAACCTTACCCTTCATTCATCATCGGGTAAAAAGTAAACACCCTTGACTTGTCTAAAGAAATTCAATTCTTACACGTTCAAGTTGCAATTTGCTAAAGTGTTCTGGAAACTTCTTTGAGAGCAAGACACATATCTTTGGATGATTGGGGAACACACCAGATTTCCAAAAGGCTTCCGAGAAAACGTGACCAATTGGATCTGGGTAGTCCAATATTTGATTTAGCCTGTACATTTTGGCCATAAGGCCTTCAGCAACTCCAGTTAGTTGGACTACCCACTGCATGTTCAAGCCCTTATGGGAACCGCTTGAACTCTGGACCTGTCCATCTCGACCTACATTCCTAGATGTCCGGGATGCCATTGGAGAATTCGCATCAGGACCCAAATACTCAGTCCATCTCGATGGCCCTTCCCATTCCCTCGATCTTACAGAAGTAGGTGACCCTGAACCATCTTGAACTGGAAACTGGTGCCTTGATTTTGCCATTAATCAATGAAAAGGACTCTCTGCAAAACTTATTAGAATTAGGACTTATAAACCTAAATAAAATCAACATATTTTCTACCGTAACACTTTCATTCCACTTGGCCAAAAAGCATAAAGAAAATGCACCTTCTGATTCCACAAATAGCAATTCCTTTTATCTTCTTTCCTAGAGATTAACAAAATTCAAGACCATTTGGCTAACTAAATCCCATGTTTCCAGCTTCCAATTACTCAGAAACTAAAGCTGCGAATATGTTCCAAATTATTAAAAATGGAAAGAAAAAAAATAACTAATAACTAAGTTGCATCCAATAAGCACGCTTAAACTTAAAGCTTCGAAATTCTTCATCTTTTCTAAAGAAATTCTTCAAAATTCTTCCAAACAAGACCAAAAGACCCATTTCCTCCTCAACATTTTCGGCATTCCACTTCTCAATCACATAGATGCATTCCTAAATTTCAAACCTCTACTCCAAAGTCAATGCACAGTCCAAAACCTTTCCATGGACTAGCAAACACGTTTTGCCATCGCCCCGCACTTTGTGAGCAAGCAAAGAGAGCATCTGAAGAGTAGAGGTAAGAGAGAGCAGAGCAAAGAAGTACCTGGAGAAGAAGAGGTCTCAAGAAAAGAGCATGTAGTTTCAGATCTGATCCTCTGCAACAACGATGAAGAATGGAGGACGCCTTCGACGTCCTCCATTCATGCCATATCCCCCACGGAAGCCCCACGTTGGCCTCGGAGGAGGAGCAGCAGGTTGCCGGCGAAACACTGGTTCAAGGGTGAGAAGAGGGCTAAAATGAAAAAATTGAAAAGTTGAAGGGTTGAACTGAAATATTTAAAAAGTTGAAGGGTAAAATTATAATAAAACATAATATAGCATCCAATCAACCAATGACACGTGTCACTTAATATATATTTTTAATTTTTAATTTTTGTAAATGTCACGTAAGCACACATACATCATCGTCACGTAGGACAAAAATATAA
>JAYMTE010000139.1:0-23477 GCA_036897545.1 Pelargonium fulgidum
TGAGAGCAAGTGTATTAATTGTCCTTTGCAAGGGGAGCTCTTTCTGAATCGCAGGCAAATGAGTCTAATTGTATTCCGGTGTATCTAAAGGTGGGCAATGACAGTGATAGCAAACTTTGTAGGCAAAAGGGTTAAAGATGAGAGTCCTAACAATTTCTATAAGATACTTTAGGAATCGACTTCTTAAAAGCCAAGAAGTAAGAGCTCTCTCTTTGCTGTCTATTGATTGGCCAAGTCCTTAGAACCCAAACTGACTCTAAATCCTATCTTCTCAGTGTCAATGCCAGCTCGAACCGGTCCACTTGCTAAAGTTCAGTGTGTCTTTTACGAATGTCTGGAGTTCGAATCCGTTCCAAGTATTAAATTAATAAAAAAGAGTCTAAAATGTGAGTCTCTTATATCTGCTTTAAATTTCTACATAAGTTTGTATACCAATCGGACCGGATTTAATATTATTTTTTTTTTCTTAATCCGACGTGTACCTTGCTAGTTCATCACTAAGTATTCGATGTAACTATACAAGTTTTTCGGACTTATGTAGAATCGCTTGGAAAAGCTCACTAAAGCTAAATACCTAGCGTACTCCTTATTCTTAACATGCATTCTATTATCTAGGGTTTCTCACCAGCAAAAGGTTTGAAAATAGTAATTTATTCAGGCTCTATAGAGAAGTTTTATCTCTTGTGATAAAAAGGCCTTAATAGGAACACATAAATGAACAAGTAAGGGTATTAAGCATATTTGAATAACACATTAGTTTCGAACAAATAACAAGGGTTCAGAAATATACAGGAATTTTATGCACTACCAATTAAGACTATACCAAATCTTTCCAAAATCAGTTACGCTGCGTAAAAAAGAAATCCTATTATATAAGTTCTTTTACTGATCATAGGGAAGCTTTCGCTTGGTTTGATAGGAACTAGAGCTGTTACAAGACAAGCATTCCTTATTCCTTAGTATAAGAAAAGGCACTAACTTTTCTTAAAGCCTTATGAGTCGACCAAATTTAATAGAATCAACCCCTATCTTAGTATCGAATCCTATATCTTAAATATAACTACGCCCATTTAAGGAAATTTGTAAGGTAGCTTACACATGTATAACAAATATAGGTTTTTACTCACAGGGCAAACTAAACGAAATATCATAGAAATATTAAAACTATTTACGGAGGATTCTAGTGCTGTATTAGATGATACCCTATACCTTCTTTCTTAGAGTAGCTACCGAACAAGGAAGGAATTTAGAACTAAGACAACAAAAGAACAAGTCATTTCTTCAGAGCACCCTGAAAAAAACACAAATCATGGACAAGGTTCCATAGAAAAGCACATAGGAGAAATAAGAATACTTGACTTAAAGAACTCAATCCCCCTGAATCAGTCAATTCAAGCATACCTTATTCTGGTGGATCATTACCATTTGTTTTTGCTTGACTATTATTGTTATTAGGATGGGATCCATTACCTTATATGTATTTGTATGCCTTCAAGTAAGTCTAAAGAAGTACCTATTAATCCGTAAACTATCTTACAATGAAATATCATTAAACCCTTCTTGTGGATACTGGCTACTCTTCTTATTTTAACTCCGGCTGTTCTTAAATTTCATTTTGTAAATAAGAACCTAAGTAAAGGAATTTTCTGTTTATACCACTCCAATCACTACTCTGTATGGACTCGAGAAGGGTTTTTATTAGTTGCTGGACTCCCTTTTCAGTGCTTGGACCTTCCTTAGTCTTATTCAAGATGGACTGAAGCTGGGCTATAAACAAGGAAGACTTTAGTTTTCTAACTTTGATAATAATAGCTTTTAAATGCTTATTATTTGCATTCTTATAATTCTCCTTGAGCTTATTCCCCTAGTAAACTCGTACCAGTAAAACAAATTCTGTACTGATATGCTTGTTAGCTCCTTAGCTTTTTTTCTCAAGGTTTAAATAATGCTGAATTAATTACATCCCTAAATGACCCTTTACTTCAAGCGCTTTCTCTCTGTATTTTACTATAACTACCAAAACTCTATATCCAGCCAGATCATAAGAAAGAAACCTATCAACGAAGCCAAAGATGCCCTACTGTCATACAATCTAACAAGCCCAAACCAAAAGGCAGAAAAGCAAAGATAATAGGGAATCTAAAAAAAGGAACATTGTCTTGACTATCTGCCGAGCGTTTTTATAGGAATTCAAAGAACCTTATCGATTTCTAAAAGAAATTACCTATATTGCATTACAGAATAACCACAAACGGAAGTATCTAATACTAGATTTTTAGTAAATAAATAAAAAGACCTCTACAAAAAAAGAAAGTTAAACCGGTAGAAATGATGTTCTAAACACAAACCCAGCTAGTATTAACCTAAGCCTTCTTATATTGGATACCTTTTTTTGTAATAGCCAAAAGGATTGTAAAAACCAGGTAGGGGCTGCGTGTTCCCGTCGAACTTGTGTTAATACTAAACTCATTTGTTTGTTAAAATATTCTTCAATAGAGCCGTATCCTTATTCATTCACTAATATGGTAAGCCAGTCGCTTGACTTTCCCTTTTCTTTGTTTGGAATAGCTCGTTTACACGGAAGTTGAATCTTAAGTAAAGAAAGGAACTACAGACAAAGGTTTCCTATATGGCACCGCTTAGGGTCCTTTTTGTATTCTTTTAGTGAAAAAAATGAGTTTTATTAGAAGTTAAAAGTCTCTTATGTATTGCTAGATAATAAGTATCTAAGAATTTCTGAAGTATAAATCCGAGGTATTTGGCTGATAAATTAACATTTAAATGAAAAACCCAATCTAACAAAAACAAATTAATTGTATACGTAAACTAATACTAAGAATAACATGAATTTCGAAAAGTAGAACTAGTAATTAGAATATACTATTCCCAGTTTCTTATGGAGTCCCTTCTCTACCGCTTACAAAGATCTTGTTATTTACCTGTGGAAGTGCTTGATCCTAAAACTCTTAGATGAGGCAGTCCTTATAAAGGGTTAGGTCCCACTTGAAAAAACCCGATAGCTTTGAGTAAGGAGTTCCCTCTCGCTCGGTCCAGAATCCAATATCCTGAAGTTGTTATGTATTTCTAAATAAGTTAACCATAAAAGTAAACAGGGAATCCGCGTTATTATAAGGCATTGGACTTATTGTCCCTATAACTGACCAACGCCACCCATAAACTCGTCAACTAGCGAGGTATCCCGTATTTTCAGAAGTCCTTCCATTGAAGACATCCCATTAAGTAAAGCGGAAAAGCTATCTATTTACTGGAAACCGGTTCCTGAACCAGAGAAGACAATAACACTATAAGAGAAGATGCAGGTTCTAATCCTATCACACTTCCCTTGTTTCATCGACCCCTTTACTTAAAGGCTACCTCTGCTTACTGCCAAACCTTTTCCTATATGTCTATAACAACTGAAATTCTATCTAAAAAACCTGGCCGGCCTGCCCAGTAACCAGTTTTGCATACGAGCCCTTTTCTCACGCCCGCTTTGCTACTACACCTTCTCCAGTCCAGAACTAGACCTAATTGTGTCCCCCTCTTTCTCTTGCTACTACTATTCCGCCTACTCAACTAACGAAAGAGACTGACTTAGAAATTATAGAAAATCTTAAATCTTACTTTTGCCCTCTTACTAACTAATAGAAAACTTTGCTAAGCAAGCAACCAGGTTGTAATTCCCAAAACACTCTAACACTCTTAGTCTTAAGTCAGACTAGGAAACCTTCTTATCAATACCGACTTTGTTACCCAATCTCCACTAAGTACCGCAAACTCTATCACTTAGAACTCTCTATCTCCCTCTATATAGAATCAGAATCTTCTCTTGTTCTTGTATGGCCTATCCCAGCAACCCGCTTTTTGCATAAGATCCCCTTTCTCGATTTCAGACATTCTAGAGCTACCCTATCTTTCTTTACACTCCCAAGCCCCTTTACCAGAGTAGAGAGCTCCCTTCTAAGCTAACCACTCACTTTCTATTCTAAGTCAATCTTTACTAGGTTTTCGTTCTCTCCGAAATCTTTATCCAAATTCAGGTATCTCTATTACACAAAGGGAGCGCTACCTTCTATAACCCTGTCACGCCCTCTTTCTATCTAATTGAAAATCCCAGAGAATGAGGGCTCACTAGCTAATATACTGAAGGAATTCCTTAACTTGCTTAACCAGCCCTTCTACGCAAGAAATCCTGAAACAAAGGAACTTTTCAACCCTAGAGTTAGCCCGGAACTCTCTGGCCCCTCTGACTTGCTGACTCTTTCAAATTCCCTGTTTCGTTAAGCAAAGAGCCCTTTGAGGAGTGCCCCATAAGAGGCGCTTACTCTATATTTTATTTACTAGGAAACTAACGACTTTCAAGAAAAGAACAAGGACTTCTTACACTTAAGACCTAGGAGCAAGCCAATAAGACTTTCATTCTCTTTAGCTTAACTGCTTGAGAATTGGAAACAGAGGAACCCAGGTAACCACTTTCAAGGAAAGACTTGAATAAAGGATAATAAACCAGAATACAGATTCAATAAGAAAATCCCACTTGTCTAGAGCGCTGTTGGTATACCTCTTAAGGTGTTTATATAATGTTATTAAAAAAGAAGCTGCTCCAAGTCTTTTGAATTATAAAAAAAGGAGTTTTTACTTACCAGGCGGAGTACATACAAAAATTTCGAGCCTTCAATTATTCGCTAGGTATTTTTCTATTCAGAGTAGAGCTTTAGAAGACACCCTTAACCACACCGCAACAACTCCTATATTTTACATTTATTTGGGACAGCGCAGCGGCCTTGTGAATAAGGGAACCCAGGTAAAGCCTACACCGAAAATCCATCCATGACAAAGCAAAGGTTGGGAAAACCTCTAACCGGGACTCCTTTTAGGTATACAAACAAATAAAGTAAATATCCATACTAAAACCAAAGCCTATTCTGGAACGGCCTTACACTATAATTAACTCGCACTTTCTGTAAGCAAGCATACCGACCCCAGTTACCTACCTAAAATTCGTGTTCAAGGTATCTCCCCCTATCGTAGAAAGTTCTATATAAACCTTGTCGATTACTATATTAAGCAAGCTACGCATATCACATTGCACCGTTTTTGGTCTTATTTAATAATCTATCCAGAAATGCTTTTTACTCGATTATACTTTCTTTGTAATAGAAGCTGACGGGGACTTTTGTTTTTTATAAGCTTCAAGTAAGCAGTTCTGCTACCGGATAATATATTTGATCTTGATTCAGAGTTTTCCAGGTTCTGTTCTATTTGTCTCTTTAATTTAATAGTGGGCAGGGGGGTTACTTCCCCTTTGAAGAAGGTTAAGTCTGAGGCAGAAAAATGTTATATATGGGTGTCTACTAGGCTGACTTACCAAAGGGTTGGGCGAAGAAGTTCTATTCAATATCCAGCTGGTCTCTCTTAAGCTATATTTCTGGGATTAAGGTACGTTTTAACTTAGTAAACTTACTTTACTAAATAAAGGAAATCTTTATAAGTACCCGTTTCTGTAACCAATTAAATATAGGTACTAAAGCTAAGCCTTTTAGTTTTATTATGCACATAGGTCGTAGGAAACCCCTTCTTTATTATACCACGAGTAGTTATTTAGGACCCTGGCTAGATTTGAGAAAGAGGCTTTAACTTTAATTTGTAAATACGAGTTATGCAAAGACACTGCTGAAAAGAAACTTAGTTTTCAGGAATTGTGAGCTATTGAAGTTCTTTAAAAGTATCTCGAACAAGCCCTTTGCGCGTAGTTTAGTATATGAGGCTTCCCTTATAAAGAAAACCCAGTATAGAAGCTCTAGGAAGACTTGGGGACCCGGAATAAAAGTCTAAAACACTAAGTTTATTTCTAAAAGTATATGACTAACTAAAGGAAGATATATCTGAGCCAAATAAGTACAAGGTCTATGCTACCAATATGATATAAAGTAATTTATAAAGCATAACTATTTATTATAAGAAGAATTCACAAAGTCGAGTTAAAGTATACGATATTAATTACCTTTAAAACATTGCGCTTACCTTGACTGAAAGTAGTTTGAGTTGTATATAGTAAAATTTTCATCTTAGATATTACTGAGTATTAAGTTCGAAAAGGGGGCTCATTTACAAGGGATTCTTTAATGTTTAATATCACATCATATTCATAACTAAGTAAGCACAGTACAAAACAGGGCTACCAGACTATAGGAATAGCAGGAGGTATAAGACCGACCGATCTAACAAATACTAAATATTGAGTGCTTTAACAAAAAAGATAAAAGGAAATACATTATACTTTACCTTTAACTATAGGGGGCGCTTTCTCCCCTTGTTCTACTTGCTTTTTATTATCCTGGGTAAATAGAGAAGGGGTTTTTAGAAATTTCTGGATGTTATGCTTGTTTTAGGATCCCTTTGAATGGATAAAATAGTTGGAATTCTCTAAAAAGTCAATAGAAACTCTATAGGCCTCATAACGTATACACAAAAACACCTTAGGGGATACCCGACGGATACTCTAGACAGTAATTTGAACTCTTTTCTATTTCATCTGTATTTGTCATTCTTAGCTCTTATAATTGATATATAATATAATTAAGGTCTCTGATCTCATTTGATTTCAGGATACTAGGAATAATAAGAGGTTCTTTTAGGGGAATATTAAAGAATAGAAACCAAGTATAAGTAACTAAGTCAGGAGCCTTTCATCTTTTCGGTATTATAACAGGGGAAGTAACAATTAGAAACTCTGGAATCTCTAAGTAGGAACTGTAAAAAGCAGTTTAAGAGTCCTTTTTAGGGTTATAGGATTTCAGGCGGGTAATAAGTAGATAAGGTCTAGGTATCAAGAGAGGATATTTTGAAGAGTAACAAAGTAAGTCAATAAGCAGTTTTATGGGATATCATGAGTACTTATAAGACTAAGAAAGAGGTATAGGTGATAGGTATAAGAGGCAGAGTTAGGCCTAAAAAGTCAAGATTAGAATCACTTAAATCTTAAAATAAAGAAAGAGTCAGTCAATTTGTAGCATGAAAAGATAGGAACTTAGTTTCTAAAATCCCATACGTTAACCTTCCTCTTAGCAGTATATATCAGAAGTATTAGCAGGTTGTTAGCAAAAAAGGATTCCTTGTATTAAAGTGGTACGTCGGGAATGAATTGACAAGAATTTCCTAGGTTTGACAAGTTTCTTTTCATTGAATTGCGTTGGTTTCCGGTTGAATTCTCTAATTAGAATTGGAAAAGTAAAGCATAAAACTACTTTTTTATACTATACAAAAAACTAAAAATGAATGTTGCAAATCTATTCCAGCTACCGGTTAGGGTCAAAGCAAGTACTTTTCTTTAGCGAAACTGTAGAGTATCCTAAATTTTCTGCTTGATACGGAATCCGCCTATATTATCCAAGGCTCTCTTTCCCGCACCTGGATTTCATGGAAGAAGCCCGGTAAAGACTCATATTAGATTTAGCTCAGAAATATAGCCCCAATCCTAGAAGGGTCCATTCCTTAAGCGATACTCCGAAAGTGAATCCTATTATTAAGGTAAGGAGCTTTGAGGTTTTGTCTCTTTAATTAACTTGAACAAGATAAATTTACTTAGATAGGTATTACTACTCCCGGTTTAGTGTTTTTTTAATGTTGTTAAAGTCGCTATAAAGATAAAGAAAGTAATTTGCATGTTTCCAGGTTTCTGATTCCTAAAGTCAAGGGGAAAGTCAAGCTAAAATAATTTCTTGTTTCCTGTACCTCCTAAAAGTTAAGAATATAGCTAGCTTGAATAAATCCAGAGGGAATACAAGTCAGTAGCCTGTACTTTATATAGTTAAATACATCTAGGCTTTGCTTTAAGGGAATCCCGGTACTTTTAAAAAGCTTTTGCTCTATTTTATATTTTAAAATAATAACTGTTGGTTCAAACCCACACAGGGTATTCTTTTAAAATATAATGAAGTTACTCACATTCTGTATTCTAGAGTAATTTTTCCTTTTAGGGAGCTCCTCTGAGTGAGTAATTTTCCGGTATTCGCACGTCAACCATAACAAGAAGTGCAGTTTCTAAAAAGGAGCAAAAGCATAAGAATTTCAGATCGGATTCTTTTATAGCTTTTTTTACTAATTAAGTGTTTCCCTTGAGTATTATGGTATCCGTACTCATATCCTAGGACTTTTTTTATACCTCTTAATAGTGCAAGATGCCGTTATTTAAGTAGGTTCTATTTGACATTTTTTGTAAAAAGATCTAATTTACTTTGCTGAGATATTATATCTCTAAACTAGACATATCTAAGCCTCCAGATTACTTAATAGAAAGGTATCAAACAAAGTAGGCTCGTATAACTAAGTTTGTATTTATTCCAAATTCCCTTTTCCTTTTTGTTATATTCCAGGGGGCTACCATAATCATAATAAATAAGCAGCAATAAAAAAAACTCCTTATATCTATTTGCCTTTGTCCCAATGTGGCTTCTTTTATAGCTACTTGAATAGGCCTTTCTTAAGTAAGTTACTCATACATCCTAGATTCTATATAAGTTATACCCTTATTTCCCTGCCCTTACTAAATAAAAAAAGGAAGTCATTCTTATAGTTGTTAAGGCCCTACTGTTAAATCGCTTACTTACAAACGGAGAAGGAAGCTTTTGGTTAATGGTTCTGAGTACTTGTTTTAGATTGTTTCGGTATATTCCTCTTTTTAGTTAGACTACTATGTATAGGAAAGAACCCTTATAAGTATAGGATATGGTTACTCTACCCGACTGCATTATAACGTAGGAAGGGAAGCGCATAATAGTATTATAGATAGAATTCTCTTTTTCATTCCTATCTAATTGTATAATAAATAGTAGGGCGATACTCTTATTTTATACTAGGACTTAATAGAATAGAGAAACTATGCCCGACTGCCCGTGAATTGGCAATTTATAGACCCCGGTCGTTGAAGAGTTATAAGGGTATCCTCCACTAAACGAGGAGTCTTTTGGCTCTCCTGGAAAAGGATTGAATAAATCCTATAAAACTAAACATATCCAAGTCAAAAAAATAACTATAAAAAGCTTTTATACAACATTATTACCCCTAACTTGTAATGTAAGAAAATCCTTGTTGAATTGTGAAAGGGATCCTTAAATAAAAGTTCTGTAGCTATTTCATGAAATGGAGTCGAGACCCTTTATTATATAAAGAATTCGTTATAAGAATAATTTAGGAGAATCCCCTTTTGGGTATGGTAGTTGAAGTAAAAGTTGCCCTTAGTTAAGACGGATACTGTACGAATTCGCAGTATAAATAAGAGTACAAAGCTCCACTAGAGAGAGGCAGGGGACGCTAGCTTTTTACTAACTCTACGAAAGAGACTTCAAATTGTAAACAGTATACGACGTCTTTTTAAAATAAAAGGTATAGCTTCAGCAACAGCAGCCTTTAGAATTAACTAAATGAAAAGGCTTTGAGTAGTATAAACTAAGCTTAGAAGTTTACAGTAAATAAAGTTTATACCAGAGTAATAGTAGTAGTAGTCGCTAGGGGACCTTTACCTTACTAGGGGTTTTCAAAAAGGGGCATACCGAAAGCTAGAGTTCCTCATTTCGGTTGTAGTTTTAAACAAGCATAACATAGATAAGTAAAATTCTATTAGTTTTATAGGTTAGCTAGTTATACTTGGAGTTATTAACGAGACTTCTCCTTTTTAAACTCTTTGAAGGTAATACTAAATAAAACTTTGTATACCGAGGGAAAAAGCCCCCTCTTCCTGTTTCTTTTATAGAGGGATCCCTACTTATACTTACTAAGGAGCGCCTGCTTAGAGCTTCGGTCTTGCTTTAAATGTTGACTGCCCGACAAAGATGCCAATGAATAGCCTGTAAGCATAAAAAGACTCCTCTTGTACATAAATAAGAGAGGTCGAGGGTAAGACTTAATACACTTAAGAAGGATTTTTTACATTACGCCAAATTAAGGAAATTCTCTTGCTAGAAAAATAGTAGAGCTGAGGCAAGTTTTTAGTTATATCACTTAACACGGGACTGGTTACAAAGAATCTTTAGTTGAGACTTTTATAGGTCTAGGATTTCCTAGTAGTTTAGTGATGGTAACTTAATAGAAAGTACTCAAATAAATATAAGAAGGTCATCTCGTTTTAAAGAAACTGGCATCACTCCGGGGGGGTTCCCACAACGAATTTTGTTATAGGATTTTGACTGTTTATATTAGACTCTATTCTGTACTGACGCCTCTCTTTCTTTACTTTAAAGTAGTAAGTCTTGGATATTCTTTAATAAGTCATTCTTACAATCTTTTTAACTTTCGAACAATGAGAGCTTGGTTAAGGCTTAGCAACAGGTCTATGAACTTCGTAGAGCTACTCAAAAGAACCTTTGCTTGTTATGTTTTATTAGAGGGGGTTTCATAAAGCTTGGATTAGTGTTAATATGCCCCTTTTGAATAGACTTCCCAAGGGTACGAGAAGAAGGGTTTTTTAAGCTTAGGGCCCTAAAACTTCATTATTAATAATTGCTTGGAGTATCGCTTCCACAAGGAGTTGTTCTCAAAGAGAAGAAACCCTATTTCCTTATCTTCTAAAAAAGTCTACGAGAGTGGCGTAAGTGGGAACACGCGGATAGAAAATAAAGAATATTTGCGGGGCCCCCCATTATGGAATATTCGATTCTAGGTATAACAAAGTCTTAACACTCTCTCAAAAAAGCCAGTCTTGTTAGTAAAGATTATTATGTCCTGGACTTTTCGTATCCGTTTTTTGAGAAGGGTTTCTTCCTCATATAACAGGTCACTTTCTATCAAATTGCAGCTTTTGGGATTTGTCTCTAATAAGTAAAATGTTTCCGCGTCTGGATTTTGTAGTTCAATATATTTCGTTCCTATTTCTTTTTAATACGCTTTAAGTCTAATGTCTAATAAAGAGCCCCTAAACTAAAAGAGTTTTTTTCTCAATTTATATATGCCTTTATTGATAGTCATTCATAGTTAGAGGACGCAGTACGTAAGTAAAGTTTTTTAGGTAGATCTCTGATATTGTATTTCACTTTTCTAGTTATTTTATAGTTATATTGAAATTTGCTTTACTTTATTTAATTAAAATAAAAGGGTTTTTTCTAGAATAAGTAGATCCTAGCCTGAACTAAATGACAAGGTTTTCTATCTAAGCGATTTTCTAATAATTAACCCCCCACACTTTCGGGCAAGGCGGTAGAAAAGCTGGATTGAATGCAGAGCAACCCTTTCCTGAAAGTCAAAGAAATTCCACATAAGCAAGAAACTCCCTGACTAAGACTCAGAAATAGCATTCTATTACAATTAGGATGAGCTTCCACCTTAGAAAAGTAAATAAAATAAGCTTGGCAGTTAGTAGTATCTGGCTCCTTAAGGGGCTTCCTCAAAGAGCTTCTATGAGATTCAAGTTCCGCTAGAGTTAAATCAAGAAATACAATTAAAAGGGTCATATGCCCATTTTAGTTATAACGCTATTTGGAAGCTCCTGGAGTAGGATTTGACTTTTACAATTTTTATGAGTTTTCGGCTACAGAGCTATACTTTTCCTTATTTACACTTTCAGGGTTTCTTTTCTATCTATTATTTACTTCAGGTCTTAAGCGGGCTCTGTCTGCAGGAGTGCTTAAATTAGAAATTGTAGTCCAAGAAAGGGAGTTCTTTATACCAGGTAGTTTTAAGAATAAGGATCCTGGTTATATAACGGGAAATTTTAGAGTAGCCGTAAGTTAATTGAAAGAAGTCTTTTTTTAGTTGGATACTTTTATTTATAAGAATCAAAATTCACTGATTAAGGGAAAGAAATACAATACTTGAGAAATAAAAAAAGACTTATTAAAAGAACAAAACTAAAGTAAGTGTCCAACGCCTCGAAGCCTTTTTTGTCCCTCTAATGTAAGTGTAGGAATTTACCCCAGTCATTAATCCTATATAGAAATTTTAGGAACTTTTGAAGAAACGAAATAAAAAAAATCTTTGGTATATCGTGGTCTTGCTTATTCCCGAGATGTAGAGCCTTAGGGAAGTCCCTATTAGTTTCAAAAATTGACAAGTATGCAGTGAGAATTCCTTAATAGAGGATATAATTAAAAATAGGAGGGCCTAGGGTTAGAAACTTTATTTAGTAGAATCTAGACACCCATATAATATGTATTTTTTACTTGTTGCAAAGAAAGATAGTAATGAATACACAAGAAATAACCCAGTAGTAAGGCACTTTTTTTTGGTATTGGTGCGCAAAGGTTCAAGTTTCGTTTACTCAATTTATTAATGAAGGGTACCCAAAACTTCAGTAAAAATGGAATAAAAAATAATGAGGAACTCTTTTCTTTCATTTTAGTATGCAAAATCCCCATTTCTATATTCTTCTCTCTTGACCTATTTCTATTTAGCTAAAGAAAATCCATTCCTGGTAAGTCTTGGTAAAGAAGCTACTTTTTTCATAAAAAAAACTTAGACTTCATTTTTCTATTCTTTTCTTTTATATAGTTCTCTGGGTTCCTATGAGCTCCTGAGCTATACCCGTCTTTGTTGATATCTTATAAGTCTTCTTGTTTTGTTGCAGCCTATTTTTGTAGCTGTCCTATGGCTCCCTCTACTTATTTTAGTCATTCTATTACACTTATTCTAGTTAGGAAGTATTAAGTTCTATTACATTAAAATTCCTCTTGCTCTCTGCTCTTATCGTCAAAGAGGATTAAGCCCTAGTAGTATATATAGGAGTCCTTGAAACTAACTCTTACCTAAAACCGGAATCTCTATCTTCTGCAGCAAAGTCTTTGTACTGCCTGTCTTAGCAGCTATACCGATACGCTTCTTCTGAGATATGCCTTTCTTAGGAGTCTTATGAGCTATACTTAGGAGCCCCCTTTTATCCCTACCTTATAATGTCTTAGATACTATAAAACAAGCAGAACACAAGAGTCAAACCCCTTTTATCAATCAAATAGACCCCAAAAACCTGGTCTGAGAATTTCTACTAAACTTTGCTGAAGAATAAAAGAACCCTTACAACTTGACTTTTAAGGTTGCAATGGGTTTGTAAGAGTTTCCTAAGTTTCTCTTTCTAACTAGGATTTTGGATCTATCCTGCCATATTTATGCCGTTCTACTGAAAGGGGTTCAAATCAAAAATTCGCAAACAACAGGACAGATAGAGAGCTTACTTCGAAATACTTACTCTTAGACCGATTTAAGGAGTGCCCTTTAGAAAGGGATTTATATATATGTCCTACCTAGTCCTAGTTTCTTAAGTTAGCCCTCGGTTTGGTGCAGAGTTCACTAAAAAATCAGGCATTCTATAACATTATAGAGCTACCCCTCTCTTGGAATTCTAGGAGCTAACTTCAGCGGGAGTCCTTAAAGCTGTAGGTGTCTACATTTCCTTTTTTAGAGCCCTACTATACTTCAATTTAGGCTCTATACTATTTACTTACTTAGTTAAGTCTTATCAAAGGGGAGAAACTTCTTTCTATAGAATTAATTAAACTAAAACGAAAAAACCCTGTATTTCTTTCTCAATTCATGTGTTAGCACCCGTTGTTCACTTGTACTTAAGAACGCAAAAAAGAAAGGCAGTAAGTTTACTCAGCAGTATTTTAAGCACGAGTAACTAGGAATCCGTACTTTTAGAAGTTAAGCCATTTCACAACAAAAGAGGAGGGTAGGGTCTCTCCAATAGGAAATGGGGCTCTTGTTATAAAAAACAAGTTGGAATTTTCTTGAAATAGGTTTATTCCAAAAGGGGCTTCGGTTCACCCCTGTTTTCGATAATTTAAGACTTTTGAACTTTTTACAGAGAAGACGTAAACTTTGACATTTGGGAGGAAATTCTCTAAGTCTATAGGAGTATACGATAACGTTTCCACCTGTTTTAGTTTTAACCAATAATTGCTTAAGTCTCGTTGTCAAGGAATCTTTTCTATCTTATAGAGTGTATTTTATTTGTCTAGCAAACTGCTATTTGCACACCAAAATTCCTGGATTTGTGAATATCTAATCAACAATCAATGCATTGTACTTACGGCCGGGAGCTAGCTATATAACAGCCCTTACTCAAATAAATTAAATAAAGGAGGTATCTCCTAATAAGGTTAATTGCTAGCAAAAAGCTCATATATTTACTAAAAGTTATACTTGTAATAAAGTCTTCTTTTGTATATTTAGATTTAGAGATATAGTATATATATATTAGATACTCTAGCCTTTGATAAGGACTCTCCCTTGTAGGTGCGCAGATGCTCACTTCGGTTAATTATTATGGATACAATTAGGACTCTTGGTAAAAAAACCTTTGGTATAGTTAACTTGTCTCCTCAGGAAATTGCACTTAATTAGTACTTTGGCACTGTACTTCTCTTTTTTTGTATAAATATAAAAAAGTAGCTAACAGTTAAAAGTATAAGGACTGTGTCCCTTACACCCAACTAAACAAACTCAGTAGTAGAGAATCCTAGGTGCCTTTACTAGACAAGGTATAACAAGGTGCTCAAATTAGAACCAAACCATGTTTTACACTATATATAAGTAACTCCTTAAGGCTTTTGTTGAGCATCCTACTTTTTATTTGTTTAAAAAGCTCGATAAATTCTTTCAAGATTTTTTAAGTAGTATAATCCATACACGGGTATCCTGTTATAAAGCATTTCTAGTTTATAGGATTCTTTAATATACTAATTTAACCTCTTATTACACAAAAAACTTGATATGTGATAGCGCTTTGACAAAAGTCTTTACTTCTATCTTTTAAAAGAGGAGTGTTCCATATTTTACGTATTTCATAGTTGATAACCAAATGTAACGGTAGTGTAAGCTCTTTGTGTTACAAATTCCGAAAAAGCAAGGAAACATTAGTTTAAGCAACTGAGTAGCTATTAAAGTAAGAGATTGCTTGTTCCCGCGTTACCTTGTTTCTGGGGTTCCGACATTTGGGAGTTAAAGCTAAAGCAATCTATTTATAGTAAACACATCTGTAGAACTGAAGGGTAAGCTTGGGGCTACTATATCCTTAACAAGCTTTCAAAAACAAGGAACAAAAGCGCTTTATCTTATAATCAAGACTGTCGATCCGTGCCTTTCATAATGTTAATATACTATCTTATTACTGTTCCTTTTAGTTTCATTCTCTTTCTAATAAAAGCTCCCTGTTAAATTAGAAGCTTAAGCTTTAAGCTCGGCTCGAGTCAATTAGGAATAATAACACTTTCTCCGATAAGTAAGCTAAGCAGAGAGTCCTTTTAGAATGTAAGGAATTTAAGAGAGGGCATAACCGTAGAAAAACGAAAATTCAATTGATAGGGAAACTTGACTGACTCATTAAGATTACTGTCTTTTGAAAAAAAAAAAGTTGGGGTTCGCAAAAAGTAAAACGTAGGGAAGAAGTGCCTTTTTACTAGAGTCTAAAGTATAGCCTATTTATAAGGGTACCCCCGTGTGGAATAGAAACTAATACTGCTTAGTAAAACAAGGAGTTCTAAGTAGGAAAATCTGTTGCATATTATAAAGATAACTCCTCTATTAGGTCGGTATCAAATTAATACTGAACTTCAAGTCTTTAAAGGTAATTGCTCCACAATTAGGTATTACGCTATGTCCTTTAAGAGACTAGGCTTTGGAGGAGTTACAGAACCCTTGTAATTACCCTGATGAAATTGTATACTGAAAAAATCACTAGCAAAGAAGGCAGAACTCTTACAACTTTCGTAAACTTTAAGATATCTAAGGATACATGTAATCTTTTATTTTCAAGTTTCTTTCAGAGCAAGTCTTAAACATTGTACGCTATAAATGGAAGCTTAGTTCTAATAGTAACAAGTAGGGAACTCCTCAACTTACTCCTAAAAACCGAGTACAAATTCAATTTTACAACAAGGTAATGAATGTAATTACGAAATTGCCTTTTTGCTTACTTAATATATATACTATACCGGAAATCCTTAAACTCTTGAGACTCCTTTTCACTACTGGAAACCAATTACTAAAGCTTTAGTTAGACTCTCTAAGAGCTTTCTTTTTACCCGAAATAGGGGGCCTAGATCTAACTAACAAGTACCCGAGAGGAGCTTTATATTACTTACTGAAAAAGAGTCTAAGGCGGGATTCCTCTTATTCTTTGTTCTTACTGCTATAAAGAGGATAAAACCTGAGAGAATAGAGAAGATTTTCGGGAGGATGTCGTATTTGTTCCCTGCTTTTGTGGATTGACTTTAAAGAGGATTTCCTTCAGCTCTACTACTGCTGTACTTACCAAAAACAATTTGCTTTAGCTTCAATTCCAAGGCGTTATCTTAGTAAGAAGCTCCGCGAACTCAGATGAGAGAGTATAGCAGTAGGTTTTCTACATCTTAAGCGATTATGTTCTTTCAAACAGAAAAGGGTTGCACTAACCCCTTAAAGAGTTATTATACCTCCTTTATTTCCTTTGGACTTTTATAGGCTCGGTTATTTAATATTTAAGGAATCCCGGTCTCGGAAAGCAGGTATTAGGTATAATAGTTTATCTAGAGAAAAATCTGAGGCATAAAGAAAGGGCCCCTTCTTGGCTTATAATGAAAGTTTGTACAGCCCTGTATAGATTCTACATTTTAGGAATTTACTAAAATTTTTGGTTATATAATTTCAATTTACTTTAACTTTAATTAGTAACTGACGGGTTTGTTATTTGGCTTATCAATAGAGGAAAAAGAAACTCTTCGCGCCCTTTTAAATTCAATTTGTGTAAAAAAACCTCTTTTCAGAAGCATTAGCAAGAAGACAAACCAGCCTAACAACTAAGAAAATGTCTGATAATAGATTCTTCAAATGCCAACGTAGGTACAAAAAAAGCTAAGCCTGCTCGTTATGATACAAGATTCTTTGGTCAATCCTAGATTTGCTTAATCTTAATTATAACAAAGTCCATTCTAAATATAAAAGCGTACAAGCTTACGGATAAAGCTTTAAAAAGAGGTGTACTTAGAAGGGAAAGTGAGTAATAGAAAATCTTGAGAGAGCTCTTTATAAACAAGGGGTTGGCTTTTTTAGCTGGTGGGTTCCTGATCAAACCGATTTAAAAAATAAGTTTAAGGGTTAAAGAAATCCCAATTTGGTTATATTATTTCCCAATGGAAAACTCTAAAGGGTACCCTAAAGTCTTATCTTTCGGATAGGTTTTGGTTAACTCACTGCCCTGAAAAGCTCTTGCACAATACTTACTCAGTAAAGCTGTAGCTAGCCCGGTTAATAAGGCTGGAGGTATATATATAGTAAAACCTTAAGATGCAGAATCGTGAGAGTACCCTAACGCGTGTTCTAGGCCACGAGGCCATACAATTTTATAGAATTTCAAGTTATCGAATTACTGAAGCATACATTATTATTTTTAACAGCAGGAGCTCGTAGATTAAGTCTAACTAAGGGGGTCCTATATAATATACGCGCGCTCAGTATTTCTCTAAAAATGAGAGCCAGAAATCTAGGGCTATTAGCCCAAATCCTTATAAAGCGTTTTAATAAATTAGATAGTTATAGACAGATGTTTTAAAAGTTATATGTCAGGATCTTACCAAAAAGGGTAACCGATATCCCCCGAATTACGGAGATGGGCTTTTGTATATGAAAATTTCTTGTTTAACAGGTGGAATTGTGAGATTTTATAGCCCTTCCTTTGATTAAAGAGCATTACTACTTAAGGAAATTCAGGCCTTTCCTTTTTTACTTTAGTAGATAATATAATATCTACAGGGTTTCGATTAGTACTTGTAGAAAAAGAAATTCCTGTGTAGACAAATTACACCTTTGGGCTCGTACTGATATTAAGAAAAGTCTCTACCTTTAAATAAAAAGAACCTATGGCTTCTAATTCCCTAACTCTAAACTAGCTTTTTTTTTACAAATACAACTGAGACTGAAAAGTTCTATTTTCTTAGTAAATCTCCGGGCACTGCTATTACGCGCTTTGATTGACTTAAGGGTATTTCGAATGGACCTGTTAGTTCTAGATATTTCAAAAATCTTATAAGCAAGCCACTGAAAAGTAAGTTTAAGCACTCCTCCTTGGTTATGGTTTTAGTCGATACAAAAGAAAATGATAAGGTTTTTGCTTTTTGGGCGCTTATACTAAACCACTGAATTCATTCTAGAAAAAGCTCTTTTTGTCTGACATTATATTTAATTAAATTAAGAAGAGAAATTGACTCCGATCTAGTTTGACTTTCCATAGAGAGCATACTTTTGACTGGAATACCCGTATAAAAATATACGCCCTTGGAATACACTTTCTCCTAAAACCCAAGGGCACCTTAATCTGGAGATCTCTAAGTCAAGAGGGGAAATGATTACAACAGGAGCTTCTTTGTAGAAATAGAACTAAAAGGACTTGCTTAAATAAATTGCTTTTACTGGTTATAACCTTACCTCATTACAGACTTCTCATCGGGCTCTCACCCTAGAAACAAAGGAACAACACAAGTAGACAACACAAATCTTCTTAACCTACTTCTTTCATACTCTTCAGAACTTTCCTCTTCTTAATAACTAGACTCCTCTTCAGAGGCACGTCCTTCTTAGCTAGACTCTGGATCTTTATCTTGATAGCTGTCTTAGTTAAGTAATGGATTTTAGTATAATAGATAGTCTTTTTAAGAATAAGACCTCTTTTTTAGTAGGAATAGGAGTCTTCTTAATAAGAGCTATAGCTTTAGTACTCTTATTGATAGGCTGGGTAGGAGTCTTATAACCTATAATAACAGGAGCTTTAGTCTTACTCTTATAACCTGGGCTTTTTGTAATAGAATGGTACTCTTCTTGTAAGGAAGTAAAGGAAGTAGAATATTATGTATTAGTCTTAGATAGTTCTTAATTGTAGTTATTGTATCTCTTTCTTTATCTTTAGCTATAAGTTAATATTACTTAGTTATGGAATAGATAGTTATAGTAGTTCACTGGTGTTAGGAATGAGTTCATCAACCTTAATAGAGAATAGTGTTCTCATTGTAAGTATAAAGAGTACTGCTTAAGTAAGGTGTTCGTACATCCGACATCTCAAGCTCTTTACTTTCCTAGTTGTTCTATAGCTAGTATCTTTTTGTTGGGTATTAGGATTCTTATACTAGTTATTGTCTTATAATCAGTACCTCTTGGTTGGAACCCTTCTTAGGAATGTGACCTGTACTACTTATTGTAGCTACTGTATTATTCCCTATCTTTTTAATAGCTATATCTATACCTTTCCCCAGAGATAGACTCTTATCTAAACCCGGAAACAGGGGAACAACAAGTAAAGTAGACAATAATTTTGACTCAGTCCCCAGATACTAAAACTAAAGAAAACAGAACAGGCAACCGCAGGTTGGGAGGAAAAGCTCTTACTCTATTATCTAAGGGAGATATTACAAAAAGAAGTAGAATTCCTTTGACTGCTCGCCTCTTTCCTAACCTTGGGAATAAAAGACTCAGTAATCAAGTAGAAAACAGCTGCAATTCCTGACCTAAAAAGTGAAGATGAGAATCACTTCTATAAAGAAATGAATTATCTGTCACTCTAAACAAAGTAAGTTACTAAGTGAAATTCCTATATATCATCCATCAAAAGTCTATATATGTCTTCTCTAGTAGACATAGGGCTTGTAAAAAACTAATCAATAAACAAAGTTGAGGTCTATATGAAAACTCCTTAACCTTAAGTAGATCCTTACAAAAAGAAAAAGGAGTACTAATTGCAGTGGCGAAGAGTCTGGATATACTTTATTAAGTAAAAAAGGATACCTGATAGGCCTAATTTCTACTTTTTCTGGTTGTTGGTGGCTATAAATGTGGGTATACTTATAACTACTCTCTAGGTCAGTAACAAGTAAGACAATGAGGGAATCCACCTTAAACTATCTATTCTCTATTACTAACTAATAAGATAGACTACTTATAGGTAATATAACAACTGTCCTAGGGAATACATTAGCTACAGTAGGTGGGGCAAGAAAAGGGGGCTACCACAAGCTCTATAACAAGACGAAGAGTACTGCTACCATCTCCCTTAAAACTCGTAAAGGTCTAGCTCTAAATCTAACATAGTCTAGCTATCAAGAAAGTTACAGAAATAATTAGATGGGTAAGCAGCTGAAAGCTATAGGGAATTCCTTATTGCAGTTCGTTCCTTTATTTGTATTTTAGTTTGCAACGAAGAGAATTTATAGAGTAAGAGAATTGCTTTAGAAGCGCCTCCCCTAAATCATAAATAAGTGTTGTTTGTAAGCATACTTGGTTGAAAAGGAGCTCTGCACTACATCCTAAAACCCAGAGCCTGCTTTTGTGCTATATAATTTGAGTACTTTTTCTCCTTATCTATTATATAATATAGAAGTCTTCTTTGCCCTAATAAAACCTAGTAGCGATATACTCCACTTTTCAGAAAATTTCCTACTTTATTCAACTTCATCTGTTCGACCGGCCGAGTCTCTCCCGTTTTTGCTGGTGCTAAATATGGCGTAAGGATTTCTAAGAATAAGTTTATAATATGGAAGCGCCTCAAAAACACCCTGTTGTGCAGCAGAGTAGTATCACAGTATAAGATTTAAAGAGCTTAGGCTCGATCTAAAACCCAAAATACAAGGGTAGAACACTCGATTTTCAATCCAGCGAGTATTGGTTCAATTCTAAACTTCGGATTTCTCACTAAGATCAGGGGCTCCTAGCTATTGCTTTTATCAAGGAACTCCTTTTGTACGTTTATGTAAATAAAAAATGACTCTAAAATATATTAGACTTTAGTAAAAACGGAATACCCCAGATTCTTTTTTACACTGGGGACTCCTATTATCTCTAAAGACTCCAGCTCTAAATTTGAAATTAAAGCTAAAGTAGAATATTATAGAATTTTAGCAGAACTCTTTTTTTAATTACTTCCTAGAACTAGATAACTAGACGGAGCTCTTTTCAAAAAAGCCGCTAATCGTTTGCTCCTTTAGTATCTAACTAGAGGAGTCTCTAAGAAATCTTTGTCAAGGGAATCTTCTGTTCTGTATTTTTTTATTCTGGGTATTGCAAGTATGTAAAGCTGTGAATATACTGAAACAGATTCTATTTGTTTTGCTAAGGGCTCTTCTCAGCCTTATCTCAGTCTTAGGAGTACTGAACCTATGTGTATAACAGGTGTAGCTAATGGAATGGATAACAACATATTCTATCTTAGATACCTAACTAGACTAACTAGAAAAATAATGTCAACGTTCTTCCTTTCGTTAAGACACATGAGTAAATGAGAACCCTAACCTGTCCAGTTCTGCTAAAGTATTCTGTAAACCAAGTAATAGAATTCCGGTATACAATATAGAATGTCCTCTATCTTAGCTGTCTGCAAAGGCGAGCTTGACAATGGAACCAAGGAATCAATCCGATAAAATTAATGGAAGCATCTCTTTCCTGCAGGTAAAGGTGTCAATACAAATGCTTGAGATTCCCTTAGTATTACCTTGTTCCAAATTACATGACTAGAAGAGCTGTGAGAGGATTAATGGAAATACATAAACCGGATTTTCTATATATTTGAGACCGACTATTTGACTTAAGGGCAACGAGTTGGCAAAGCTCTTACAAAGTTCAAAAGCATTTTTTACTACTTTTTTTTTAACTCAACTATTAATATAATAAGAGGAACTGATTCTATACATATACAAATAGGATTCGAACCGATGACATCAGATACAATTGACGGGTGCTCTACCGGGTATAAATTAGAAAAAAAAAGTTAGCATTGTAAGGCGGATAGCGGTTACTTTCTTTCACCACTCTTCCAAAAACGGGCTTCTACAAAAAGATTAAACTAAACGGACATACCTCCTGAAGACTTAGTTACTTAGTTGCATTCTACCTTATTCAGAAAAGTACAACCAATTTCCTTGATCAGTGAAAGAAAGCCTCTAACGATCTTGAGGAGCTAAACGAAGTGCTACCTTTACTTTATACCACATAGATAATAAGACCAAGAGTTCAAGACGTATCCCATAAATTTATTTACTTCTTAACTTTTCAATACCCATAATACGTTTTCTTAGAGCTGCTATACCTCTTTAATGCCTAAACGTATCCTCTTAGCTATACCTTCTTTCTTCTTTGTAGCCTAACCCTGTACCATATCCTAGAAGCTTTACTCTTCTTCTTTAAGGGAGATCCTTCTATTCCCCGCCTTCTTCTTCTTGTTGCCTGTAGAAAATCATAACCTTAATCGATCCCTGAACTCCCAATCCCACTAATAACCCTCAGCTTAAGGAACCCCACTAGCTCTTGCTTGAAAGCCGGTACTTGAAAGTCAAATGCCAATGACCGCCAATGAAAGTCCGGTGTAGCTCTACTGAAAGCAAAGGAAATTCCTAACTAGAAATCCTCTGACTTTAACTTAAAGGGGAAAGAAAATATCGTTACGGAGCAGCCGAAGTGTAGTAATTAGACTTGATTTAAAACCTTGACTTTATTAAAAGCTCTTATCAAATCCACAAGTATATGACGCCCTGGGCGCAAACCTATCTGACTTTATAGTACCCTGCGGAAGGAGAATACCTGAATAAGTAATTTATTTAGGCGTATATACCAAAGGAAATGACTAAATACGGGTTGCTTCGGATTTGTTGCAACTAGAATCCATAACTGAAAAGCGATAACTGCATAAAACTTACTCTATATAAGTGATTTCCGCTATTTATATTTATTTATTTTAAAAGAATAGAAGGGCTTCCGCTGCAAAAGAAAAACATTTCACAATAGATTTGACCTTCCAATTACAGGACAATAGTAATCCTGAGTTCCTTTCCAACTGATTTATACATCTAACCATAGCTTTTTGAACAGATAAAGGGCATTAAATCAGCATGCGGGGTCACTTAAAAATTTACTAGCTTCCTCGTTTAAAACCCTTAATAAGCTTAATTATCCACTTCCTCATAGCTATTTTAGAGCGGAATCCTTACCCAAACCCAGGATACTGCTTGCTCTGCGGTTTAAGCTCGAGCTGGTGAATAATATTATGAAACAGATGACCACAGGAGTTACAAAGCCCTAATATTGCATTTCTAGCGTTTGGGTATAAAAAAGAAATGAAAGAATTAATCGAGCCTGAGTCAAAATCCGGCGCTTCCGGGGCAAATTCCCTATATGAGGAGTCGGTTAGAGTATAATAGCAGGGATCTTAGCTAAGTGATTTTCTATCATAGTAAGGCATTCTTTAGAAAAGTACCTTATTTGAACCTCAACTCAAGGAGAATCTTATAATTAGCATCAAAAAAACGAAGTTCATTATTGTCTATATCCTATATGCTTTTCTATTTTTTACTGAGAATTTTTATTCTTCCTTTGTTTCCTTTCTAAAGCAGTTATGTAGGGGAGTCCTCTTTCCTTGCTCAAGTGTAAGGTAAATAAGAAGAGTTTCTCTTAGTTCTAGTCAGCGTATCGAGTTTCAAGTATATAGATTCCCTAGATTCCAGGTTCAGTAGGTAGTTTACAGCCTAAAAGTAGGTAGAATT
>JAYMTE010000140.1:0-23460 GCA_036897545.1 Pelargonium fulgidum
TTGATATGGTCGGCGCACTCCTCCAGATCCAGCCATCTCCGCCATCCGCCGAGACCGGCCATCTCCACCGCTAGCCATCACGCCAATCCCAGATCCGGTGCTCCTCTGTTCTCTTCCGAGAATATGCACCACGCCGCCATCCTCCGTTCGTCGCTGGAGTCACCGCCACCTCGCCGCTATCCTCTCACTTCTAGTTTCTGGCACCGTTGACCTTGCTGCACCGCCGCCACACTGTCGTCGCACCGCCATGTCTCAGCTTCTCTCTTCTTTTATTTGTTTTTTGTTTTTGTTTTTAAAATTCTAATTAATAAAAAAAATATCCAACTCAGCAGCTGAACATCCACGTTAGCGTCAACATCAACATCTTGGGCTTGCAATAATAGTGTAGGTACTCAATTGGGTGTGACATTGAAGTCTAGATACTAAATTGGGCAAAATAAAGAAATAAGTATCAAATTAAGTTTTCGAAAAAAGTCTGGGTACCAAAAAAACCTTTATCCCTAAAAAAAATAAATTTCTTGAGTCTAGAACACAAGACCTCACATTAAATAAAAACAACTTCTTACCAATTTAACCAAATGTTTAATTACATATAATTAGCTAGCAAATTAAATAATTAATAAATATCTTTCTAATTTGCATTGATATTTAGTTTAATTTATTTTTTTATAATTAACAAATTAGTTAATGAAAATTGTTTTGAGTAAAAAACTACTTGGATTACAGTAAATGAAAATCATTTTCAAATTACATTTTCGATTTTCTATCATATCTTCGGTAAAAACGTGAAAAAATATATGAGCAAAAAAAAAAACATTTGGAGAGTCTTTATATTAACTTATAAGTTGGTCAAACTAGTTCTAAACATCAAAATTGCTTTGTCAATGGGGATAAAGAGGAAATGTACAACATGAACTAATTAACTCCTTCCCTTATTTTCTCAAAAATGAACCAAAACAATCTTATAGGAATGAGGAGTTATATTTTAAAGATTTCATGAAATTTGCAGTCATTCACTATAAGTTATAACATTTTTAGCTGATATAGAATATGCAATTATTATGATTATAAATTATAACATTTTTAGTCGATAATGTAACTCGAGTACAATCTTTATGAGCCATGACTCAAGAACATTGATGACTTATTTGTTAGTATTTCATTTGATTTCAAATCTACTATCAAACATTGTTTATAAAATAATGAGATACTAATGAATTATGACGAGGTATATGATGACATTTCATATTGTAATTGAAATTTAACTATACATACCTATTACTATAAAAATATCAACATATTTTTTTATTTCTATTTTATTACTCACAAAATTACCTCAAAATCATTGTTTAATAACATTGGAGTCCACGTTTTTATTTTGACTCGGGCCTACAATATGTCAGGAACGGCCCTGAGCTTAGATTCCTTATTTTCTATACATATATTCTAGAATTCAATTATAACTTCTATGAAGATTTTGATTAAGAAAACTATTTGTTTTTCATTGCAGCTTTTGAATCGGAAAGATCACCCGGTATGTGATTTTTATAGCAATTTTTCTTGACAATCTAAGGAACTAAAGAAGTGACTAATTAATGGTAAAAAATAAACAAGAATTTTAACTATTAATTTGAATTTTTAGTTGACCCGGACTTCTAACGTGTTATCAAAATTTTCTACCGAAAGATAAAGTGTTTTAACCATAACACCCTAAAAGTGTATTTTTTAAAATTATCAAGTATTTCTCAAATTTATCTATTATCTCTCTAGGAATTTCTTCTCCCATTTCTTTGAGCTTGCTTTTCTCCCATCATTCTAGCTACAAATCTACAATGGTCTATCTTTTATCTCTTTTCGGTTCACTCGTAAAACTATAACAGGAATGAGCTTCTATATCACTATGTTTGGTTCACCCACAAAATTATAATGAGAATTACTCTCTTTATCATTTCCTATCGGTCTATTTGCAAAGTTAATTTGAAAATGACTAAACTTTCTTTTTCTCTAAACGGTCCTGCTCCAGTGAGAAAGACTATTTAAGCTTTTAGTTGAAACGATTCTCTCTAACTATTCCAAATAATTTGGTCACATGGAGGTATCATATTGATGGGAGGTCCATTTTTGGAGTTACGTTATGTTTGTGAAGCAGCATGGTGTGTTCCTCATGAGTACAAAGAAACAAAACTTTTACAGGTAGAGCCAGGCAGAGGCAGCAACCAAAGAAACTATAATGGCAAGCAAGAAGGATGCAAGGAAGGAGCGGAAAAAAGTTCACATGCTTTTTCTCATCTCTCTCTTACACTTGACAAATCCATCCAGGTTGGTATTTTCTTGATTAGACTTCACACACCACATCTTCTTTTTTTATTATTACTGTTTTTATTCTTATATTTAATACATATATAAGAGAATAAAACCTAAAAGTCTTAAACCTAAAACCCCACTTCTCATTCTTTCTCCCCCAGAAGAGTTGTTGATCATTTTAAAAAATTGTCTCTCTGGTAAGTTGAAAGATTGAAGCTTTTACTTTTCTGGGTTAATGGGCATCCATCTATCACCCTAGAAATTCATATACAAATGATTGAAAAAAATGTGTTTTTTTTCTTTTACAAACTTGGATTATTCTTTTTCTTGTTTTCAGTAATATTCTTGAGGCTGTTGATTGCTGGGTCTGCTTTATTTTTTAGCCACTCCACTGCCCACAAGCATAGATTCTCCCTATGTTGAGCTGGGGCAGCTCAGGAATGGATGAATGTGCTCTGCTCTGCTTGGATTCTCTCTGCTCTTAAAAAGATTTCCTGCTTTTGTCCTTGTCTTTACCTCTCCTTTTCACAGATGCCCCTCTTCTCTTTTCTTCAGTTTTTTAGCGGTTTTACACACCATTTTGTTAGTGTAGCTAGCTGGTTTACACATTACACGTACATCATAGTTTCTCGCATATTCACCTCTTTTATTCCATTTCCACACTAACCCATTTCCATTTTTTACTCTATAAATATAGACTCAAACTCTGTGTTTCTCTTCATTGCAGTACCTTCCTCTTCCTATATCTACTGTGTTATTTCAAGAACAGCAAAGATGAGCTATTCGCGACCGAATATGGTTTCCTCTGGTTTGTTCCCTTTCTCCTTTTCATCGTCTTTTATTCACATCTCAGCTTGCTATGAGTCTGAACTGATATTAGCTGTTGTTTCCTTAGTTGGGTTTCTGTTTTGTGGTCTGATAGTGAAATAGTTAATGAATGGTGGTTTTCTTTGGTTCACTAGCAAGAAGTTCTCAACTTTCGAATCAATTGTTGTTTTCTAATCAAGAAGTGACATTAATTTTTACTGCAAACTTCAGGTAGTAGAACTGCTAGAAGGACAGTTGAGTTTGGGAGAACGCATGTGGTTAGGCCACAAGGTGATCACAGGGCCACTATAGTCTGGCTGCACGGACTTGGTGATAATGGCTCGAGGTATGTGAGATCATTCTCTTCGGCATTGTTGTGTTCTGTGTTAAGATACCGTGTTTTGGTTAAGTAATCAAGCTTACATATCTGATATCTGGTGCATACATATTCCTTTTCCTTTGCACTAAGCCCTAGTGAGAATTAGAAAGTTTTTGTTTTGTTTTGGTTAGTGAAGACACAAAAAGAGGAGTTTAAGAATGTCAACATTCTGGCATGTGCTATATTGGGAGGTCCTTGAGATGTTAAGCTTTTTGATATTGAAAGCTTTCTACCAATGAGATTCCCATTCGGATTGATTTGATGGAAGAGAGCACCAGCGCCGTCAAATGACATATATATATATATTAGGTTGTTTTATCTTTTCCTTTTGTTGTCTCTTCCCATGATAAGCTAGCTTTAGGAGGCCTTGATTTAGAAACAGCATATACTATACCATATTCATTAAAAGGGGACCACTGGGTCACTTAGTTCTTCCACCAACTGGATATTCATTGTTGTAACATTTAAAAAGGCCTATGCTATAGCCTCCTGAATACAAGTTCAGTAGTTTATTGAGGCTTTCTAGATTTGATGGAAATGGTCCCGCAATTGCGTTTTTCGTGTCTGTTTACTGATTGGTTTGTTGTTGCAGTTGGTCCCAGCTCTTGGAATCACTTCATCTTCCAAATGTAAGTAGGCTTGTCCATAGTAGTATGTTAGCTTTTTTACTTTCTGGTTCCTTTGCCCTTATCGTGTGCTTGCGTTGCAATTCTATCGTACAGGTCAAATGGATTTGCCCGACTGCTCCTACTCGTCCAGTAGCATTACTCGGGGGATTTCCTTGCACTGCATGTGAGATCATAGCCTTGTTTTTTGATTCATAAGAATTTAGTGTCCTATCATATCTCAAATGTTCTATAATATGCTTATCATCTGAACAGCCTCTGTGATTCATTTCAGGGTTTGATGTGGGAGAGCTTTCAGAAGATGTTCCTGATGATGTGGAGGGTCTAGATGCTTCAGCTGCACATATTGCAAACTTGTTGTCAGCCGAGCCAGCTCATGGTATTCTACAATAGAAACTATCTGCAACAAAAATAACATATTCAGATCACAATTTTAACTGATATTGGAAATTAAAATCCTAGTAGAATCTTTATTTTTCACTTACCTTCACTTTTAGCTTACACTTTGTGTCATGCCACTGTCCAGCTCTTTTGACCATGGTTTTACTATCATTTCACCTAACTTTATAAACATTTTGTTGATAGTTAAAGTTGGTATCGGGGGATTCAGCATGGGGGCTGCAACAGCACTGTACTCTGCAACTTGTTGCACTCTCGGGAAATATGGAAATGGCAACCCGTACCCTGTCAACTTAAGGGCTGTTGTTGGTCTAAGTGGCTGGCTTCCAGGTTCAAGGTATGACTAGAACTATACTCTTGAAGCATATTGTTTTTCACTATTTCACACACGAGAGTGTTTTTATGCTTGTTCTTTACCATATGGATTCCAGGAGCTTGAGGAACAAAATAGAAGGGTCACACGAGGCTGCAAGGCGAGCTACATCCTTGCCTATTCTGCTTTGTCATGGACTTAGTACGTATCTAATTTCATGTCTGTTTTGCTTCTGGTGTCATAGTCATGAAATGCATATACCAAACGCTATAATATTAATGAAACGCCCCTTCTGAGAGCATTAGGTTATGCACTCATGAGTTACTGGCCATGCTCAGTTTCTCCAATTGTAGTTGGTCCCCCTATTTAGGTCCATGTCTTGTAAAGAAGATACTTATCATGATCAGCTACAGGCACCCGCGCACCACTTGCCTTTTATCTCTTTTCATTTGGAGTGCAGAGAATAGGATCTTATGCAAATAGATCCTAATCCCAGCACTCACCCTCAACTTGCTAATCATCCTCTACAATGCAAAAGACGAGTCATTTCAAGTGTCATGTCACTAGTGCTACTGTAATGTCCGGTCTATAAAACTTGTTCTTGTAGTTCTAGTACAATCTATATGCATGCATCACATATTGAAGCATATCTCCCTTTTCAACACCCATTAGCAAACAGATTCTTATTCTTAACCACTTCAAGACTGGTTGATAAGGACTTTTATCCCATACCTTACCAAAACAAAACATTTCTTGTTTTCGAACCTAGCTTTGAGGGAGTCGAATGGAAATATGTGTATTTATGAACTTAATATAGACACCTTGTGTACAAGTTAACTGACTCATTTTCCGATTGCAGGTGATGATGTAGTTGCATATAAATATGGAGAGAAATCTGCCCAATGCTTAAGTTTGGCAGGGTTTCGATATCTTTCATTCAAATCCTATGACGGGTATGTACATGATTTCGATAATTAACAAATGAATGAATGTACAAACTTGTCTCTAAATGTTAGGTGTGACTTTTCAGGCTCGGTCATTACACAGTTCCTAAAGAGATGGATGAAGTTTGCAACTGGCTAAATTCAAGACTGGGGCTTGAAGGGTCTCGCTAGAAAGTTATGTGGCATGAAATTATCTACTGAAAGCTTGCAAGAAGAAGAATGGAGAAACAATAACTTGAGAAGAAAAGTTTGAGTAGGTAGCTAGTAGAATAGGGTGTGGGTATATGGTATAGTAATTAACCTCCCTAGTTCCTTTGTATCGCCTTGTCCTAAAAAAAATAAAATTTTGGTTATGCTTCTCTTTGGCTCGTAGTTATAGAACCTAGATGGAAATGAGTCTGTCAATTCTACTTTTAGAGCATTTTGATATGATATATTCATTAATGTATTTAAGCCACTGTTCTTTTCTTCTTATATTGCCAACTCTCTCTACATAGCATAGCATGCTAAAAGATGGCATTTAACTGAGAATATAAAAATAAATACAAGTTCTTAGTTCTTACCATGGTATTGGTACACTGACTGACAGCGTTTCAGCTGAAGAAGAAACATGTAAATGTCTCCCAACTGTCTGGAATCGGTTCAGAACTGCATTTCTTCTTCCTTTCAATGCTCTTCTTGCTGTTAGGAAGGTCAAAATACACATGAAATATGGTAAAAACACAGCAGTATACAGAAAGAATGGTCTATGACAAATTGTGAATTTGAGAATTTGTACTCATCTTTATTTTTTTGTTAGGCAAAGCTGCATATTTTTGCAAGTCTGTACCGTATTCATCTGTGATAATTACATAATCTCTCACCACAAACTGAAACTGCCTGAAAAAACTAATAACCCTCCAAGAAAACTGAAAAGAACGCCAAGAAGCGGATACAAATTCATGCACTTTCCGTTTTATTCCAAGTAAAAGCTAATTCCAATCACTGATCATTCGTGCTACCGTTATCACAGCTTTCATTTTCATTGCTTCCAGTTCTGAAGGTACTGTACGGGTTGAGGGGAGGAAAAGAAGACACACTGTGCAAATTGAATTTGTCACCACTTCTTAAGCTTTGCAAAGAGCTTGATGAACATGGTCCTTCTGATTGAAAATTTGGAGGGGACGCTTGCTTTTTATTTGGTGAACTAGCTTTCGCGACCTTGGTGAGGGTAGATACATCAGTGAGTATCTGATGTGTATTACCATCCTTTATAGTGTCCTCATATGGTGCATAGTCACCGAGATAATTCTGGGCCTGGCTGTATAACTGCTGAGTAGAGAAGCTAGGTGGATATTGCCAATTAAAGGAGCCATCCTCCAGAAGCCTACTTCCAGGATGCAACTGGCTTTGTGAAACTTGTGTATAGTCCCAGAGATTAGATGAATCTGCATAAACCACTGACTCTGAGCAAGGATGCACTAATGGTGTTACATTGCTTGTAGGATCTTGTTCTTCCCATCCTGATGACAAATGCTCGCCTCCCGCTGCTTTTGTGATGCTATCAGTCCTCATCTGTACTGTATTTAGCTTCTCATGAGGCTCATTCTTCCATCTCTTAACTCTTATGTAAACTGTATCTGCAATTAAATTGTACTTGGTAACTTGTTCGAGTAAAATATATGTTGTATTCCAACAAGGGATGTAAAAGTGGTATGAATTCACTCGGTGCAAAAAAGTGCAGGCTAATGTATCATCAGACAAATTAAAAGACTTTGAGAACAGAGAGGCATGAGTCCAATACTGACCTTTTTTTGCACCAAAAGAGTTTTGACAGTTGTCACATCGACATCCATCAGAGCACCCGACTTTAGACTGGAAACAGCAAGAATAACAAAAACAAAAGAATCAGAAAGCAAAACTCCAGTAGCTGCCTTCCTGTCCCAACTCCTCATCTAGATTGACATGGCTAACCATGTTTCTTTTCAACCCACAATGATAGTCATTATAACTTACAAGACTTACTTTGTAGGGACTATACCACATCAGTTGAGATATGGGAATATTCAGGATAATGCGTGCAAGAACAGAATCTTTCTGATTTCAAAAGCAAGCGTGATTTACAGAATAGTATACTGCTGAATTGAGTGAAGAGATTAACCTGATAGCATTCACAATATTTTTTTAGACATTTTGATTTCTTGCAATTGCATCCTCTTTTGTGCCTGGCTGAGGCTGGGGTTGTCCAGTTCCCATCTTCCTGTTAATTGTTGTCATGCTTCATACACTACTTAATAAGAAAATTCACTACATATATATAGCGAAAAGGAACTTACATCCATATCCATATCCATATCTGTTGGAGAGTCCATGGATTGCTTAACAACCTTTGGAGCAAATGCATGTGGATTACGGGATTCAATTTGCTGTCTTGCATCAAAAACAGTGTCCTCATATTCAGGTTTGTTGAAGCAGTTTATGCACGTGCATGAGTGAACACAATAAATCCCTGCTGCAAAGCACTCACAGTAACTGCAAAAAACAAAGATCATTGCTCATTGCAATAATAAATGGGTATTTGGACTCTGAAATTTGAAAAATTAGCATAACTGAAACAAACTTAATGACAGGAAAAGAAACTCTACATGCCCTTTCCAGATTCCTTTCAATTCATTCTAAGATAATAACTTAAAAATTGCACGACCTGACAGCTTATTACCAATACCATTTTGCATGATGCAACTTCATAATTTGCAGTTTATTGCATATGTAATCTCTCATTAACTTACAGTTTCAGGCATTTGGACCTCTTACAATTGCATCTTTTGCAGCCGTCGTGACTCTCACTGGTGGTTGTGGCTTTCTTCCTACATGTATATTTCAAACCCTATAATTCAGTAGCATCATGAAATAGAATATACAAGACATTGGGAAACAATGCTAGATGTGCACTTGCCTCTTCCTTTTAGGGCTCACTTGGTTCAACTCTTCAAATTTGTTGGTATTTTGTAAGACAGACATACTTTCTTGACATGAAGCTGGATGCTGCTCAACTTGTATCAAATGCAAGGAATCATTTGAAGGCTTCATAGTTTTAGTAGACTGAAAACTTACTGAAGCTGCTGCCACTGTAGTGTGATTTTCTGCCTGATCACCACACACTTGAGCAGAAAATCTTTCAGCCACACCTAATGATGGTGAGCTACTATCTGTGTTCTTGGCTAAATCATGTCTCCACTGAGGCACTTGCTTACTCATTAACCCACTAATATTCAAATTTGAGCCCAATGACGCGGATCTACCAGCATTATCTAAATGCAACCCAACACCAGATATAGGGAGAGCTGACATAGAAGAGTTAACATCATTTGGAATGGATTTAACCATTTCAGATGGATAGGAATGAGAATGAAAAGTTATAGGTTTACCATAGCTGACTGTTTGCCCACTGGTGCATATTTCTTTTTGTCTTGCATCAGAAAATATCTGACTGTTTATGCTTCTAGGTAACCTTGAATTGGCAACACCAATTGTTAGGTTGTCAAAACTTTGGCTGTTATATCTTGTAATGTTTTTGCTGTTTGTAGTCTCAAACTGAAGATGTCTATGTGTCCCATGATGATTTTGATTTGTGTCCTACATTAAATATCATAAATTATGATAAGGCAAGAAGCCTTGAGAAATAAATAACAGAATGTATGATACAATTGGATAAACTGTATATAACAGAGAAAGTAGTAAAGAGTAAATTTGTGGATAATTATAATGGGACAAAGGGACTATGAAGTACATAGCAAATACCATGGCATCTATGTTTGATACTGATCTTGAGCTCATGTTATGATCTTCAGAAGCCTCAACATTCTGGTTGAATTCAGATGATGATTGACAAATATAATCCTGTTTATCATATCCACCACCTGCACGATGCAACATAACGTCATGTGATCTGTAACAGAGATATTAGAACAATGACCTATCTCATCAAAATTTGCAACATCGCACTCAATACCATTAAAGAACATAGAATAAGAACCTCTATTCCCCACAGCAACAGATTGTTCTGCAGAAACAAGGTGTATAGACATAGTAGACTGAACATTGTCCATATCTTTAGAATTGAACTCTGGGAACTCGTCAAACCTTCCATTCGTCCTCTGATCACCTGTGGTTTCATCCAATTTAACTGAACTGAGAGGCTGGGCCTCCTCAGTTTGTTTTGACGATGTTAGACGTGAAAGTTCTCTAGTTCCTGTATCACCATCATCAGGTTGTCTGGTGGTGTCCTGAAGCTCAGCAATACCACCTAGCGAACAGGTTGCATCATTTGCTGACTGTAATCGTAATTTGATTGAATTCTTACTGACCAGCCCAACTGGATGAGCCACATGTTCTTGGACATGCCCAGAAGGGCTACATGACTGTGTTTCCTTCTCCGAGTTAGATATCTGGGCAACATTTACTTTGGTTTCATAATGTCCAGGATCATTTGAACCAGCTGTGAGATTCACATCTCTGTTAAGCATGGAAAGCAAATAAATCCAAGTTAAGGAACAGAAAAACACACGGATGTTCACCAATTAAGAAAGCAAAACACTATATAACTCAAGGCCTATTGTACCTGAACGCGGTTTCTTGCCGCGGATCCAAACGGGGTGATGTAAACACTTGCAGTGGGGAGCGGAAATTAGTGCTGGTAAGCCTTGGTATATAAGGCCCAGCCTTTTCTGACTTTAGGGGAGAAAGATTTTTGAAAACAGGAGATTCCTACAACCAAAAGTAGCAGGAAAACAAGACCTGAGCATATTTAAGTATGTCATAAGTAATAGAAAACATGAGAACTCAACACCATAATGTCATGGTCAATGAGAAGCTTGAAGAGCATAAAAGCTCTGATGATACTGATTGAAACACTAATTGGGGAAATATGATTCATATGTAAACTAACCTAACAACAGTTTTACACAATAGATCATTCTTTTTTCCCCGAATTCCCAACATTTACCTAGTAATCAAGCAATCAGTGCCACATGAACCAAATCAGCAAAACCAAAAACCCCAAAACAGTGAAATGTTCCAGATCCCCCATTTTGCTATCCAAAAAGCACACAAAATGATAAGATCTCATACACACGCTCCATCTACAACAATTATACAGCAGACTGAAAATTTCCTCCATAACTAAATCAGTGCCTCCAGAGAGGAATCGGCAACCAAACACCCTCAAAACAGTGAAATGACTGTATGATCAACCGATTAGAGTTCCCAAAACAATGTACAGTACAGAAATCACAGAGATCAAAAAGAGAAGAAAAAAACGATGGAAAGTTTACATCAATTGAGGAAGAAGCAGCAAGAGGCAGTCCATTCGGTTCTGGCGATGAAGAAGACATGATCTGAGAGAGGAGCCCAATCACTTCCAATCCGCATCTTATTATGTGGATTTTTTTGTGTTTCTCTCTCTAAATCTCACACTGCTTCTTCTTCTTCTTCTTCTTCACTAAAAAGAGTGTTTGTTAAGAGACAACAAAAGCAACAGACTCGCATTCACTTATCACATCTCCTTCGTTTAAACCTGCTACTCGGGCGGGAATAGGCGTTACTCCTAACCAACAAACCAACCAACTTCTTTTCCTTTTTTATTATTATTGGCTAAAATTGAGCTTGGTTGTGTGATTTATCCGTTTATGTAACTAAAAAAAACAGTGTTAATAATTTTTATGTTTTGTAGGTACTGATTTTACTTTACAATAGCACTTCTTTTATCCAGTAATTACATTATTATTATTTTTGTGGACAAGAATTACATTATTTATTTATTTTCAATTGATAACTTTTTTAGAATTTGAAATTTAACTAATTTCGGTAGAAGTTAAAATGCATTCAAATATAGAAAATAGAAAATGTTTAAAGGTCTAAGGATTACTCAGTCACCCTTTTTCACTTTATGTGAAAGTGATTTTTTTTAGTCAATTACCATTAAAAAAATGTTGGGTCTTCATATTATGATATTTTACATGAAGATACTAGTTACAACTTATAATCCGATAATTCAATAGAATTTTTTTATCATAATTAACCATTTTCATTCCTGTAAAAAAAAAAAAAAAACCATTCTCATTACTTGATGAAACTTTTGATGACCAAATACTTGCTAAAATTGTAACCAAAAAAAAAAAAAACTTGCTAAAATTAATATTTAGAAGTGCTATTAAATATAAATGATTTACAAAAATCATAAAGTACAAATAACTAATGAAAAAATGACACATGAAATCTAAAGGCGAATCAAGACACACTTTTGCACTATTCTTGAGTTTGGCTTGAACTTGACTTGGTTTATATCGTTAACAATTTATCATAATTGAGAATAATCTATCATATGGTTCTAACAAGTGTCAAAGCAGGTGAACGCAACACGATTATTGATAAAAAAAACCGCTTTGTGCTGGCTCGGGTACCATGTTATGTCCTCAAACTCATTTTCACGATCCCCAAATCCATATCACTATTGATATTATAAGTCGCAAATAGTATAAACACGAGTTGCAATCATAAATAATTATTTTAGTGTCGGGTTGTTACAAAGCGGGTGTCTTATATGACCCGATCGTTTACCTTAAACCCTAACAGAGCCACGAAGCGTTAAACCCTAATTGGAAGACAGAGCAGGAAGCGTAAGCAGCCATGAACTACAGGTTCCAGAACCTCCTCGGAGCTCCATACAGAGGCGGCAACGCCGTCGTCACCAACAACACCCTCCTAATCTCACCGGTCAGCAATCGAGTCTCCGTCACCGACCTCCTCAAATCCCAGACCACCACGCTCCCCATCCAATCATCCTCCAACATCACTCGCATCGCCGCCTCCCCCGACGGAACCTTCCTCCTCACCGTCGACGAGAAGAACCGCTGCCTCTTCATCAACCTTCGCCGCCGCGTCGTTCTCCATCGCATCTCCTTCAAGAAACCAGTCAGTGCTATCAAGTTCAGCCCTGACGGGAAGCTCATCGCCGTCGGGACTGGCAATTTGGTTCAGATATGGAGGTCTCCGGGGTTCAAGAAGGAGTTTTTCCCGTTTGAGTTAATCAGGACCTTCGCCGATTTCAATGACAAGGTAACTGCTCTGGAATGGAGCCCGGATTCGAAGTACTTGCTTGGTGGCTCCAAGGACTTGACGGCGAGGCTTCTCTGCGTGGAGAAGCTGAGGGGGGCTGAAAGCAAGCCAATCATGTTTCTAGGTCATAGAGATACAGTGGTAGGTGCATTTTTTGGTGTTGATAAGAAGACTAACGAGGTGTGTAAGGCTTATACAATTACTCGCGATTGCTATATATTCAGTTGGGAGTACCTTGGCAATGCAGAGTCTGTTGGTGAAGAATCAGAGCCTCTCTCGCCAGGGACGCCGGAGAGGGATGTAGAAGAGAATTTGGAGAGTGATGGAAATGCTCTTGTGAAGAAGAGGAAGAACTATGCTGGAAAAGAAGATAATTTGGATGAAATTAAGTACTTGCATAGGGGTAAATGGAAGCTACTTAGGAAGGATGGCTTTATGCAGGCCTCGACAAGAGTAACATCATGTGATTACCATAGAGGGCTTGATCTTGTGGTTGTGGGGTTCTCTAGTGGTGTGTTTGGGCTCTATCAGATGCCTGATTTTGTGTGTCTTCACTTGTTGTCAATATCAAAAGAGAAGATTACTACTGCCGTTTTTAATGAGCTTGGGAACTGGTTGACATTTGGTTGTGCAAAACTTGGGCAGTTGCTAGTGTGGGAGTGGCGGTCAGAGAGTTATATATTGAAGCAGCAGGGGCATTATTTCGATGTGAATTGCCTTGCATATTCACCTGATTCACAACTCTTGGCCACCGGAGCTGATGATAACAAAGTCAAGGTGCTTCTTTTATTTAATTCAACAGAAAAGGGATATTTGTGTAGTTAGCGTTTATTTAATTCAACAGAAAAGGGATATTTGTGCTTCTTTTGCCATTTAATATATTGCAATATGCTTATATGACCTAATTGCTGCATTGTGTGCTAAGGTTACATCTAACTTGTTCTTCTGTGGTATACATTTGTCAGCATAAAGGATGTCTTTTATGTCATGAAATTATTTTGCTTGAATATGTAGACAATGTGCTTCAAAATATATGTTTGATTCTGTTCTTGGGCTTGTGAAATTTGAGTTCTAGCTGTTGTCTCTGCTACTGCAATGCGTTGTGGATTAAAGTGCAGATTTTTATAGAAACTGGTCAACTAATGCTCAGATTTCAAATTTTATTCTAAGTTCAAATACTTAATTATCTGCTATCAGGAAAACTTGCTTATCTAGTGAAGTAGATTTGTATAGTTCACTCCCTTTACATGTGAAAGTGACTTATCCATAGGAAATAATTGGACAGCACTACTCATGCACCCTTATTCATTTTTTTTGTTGATGTGCCTTGTTTAAACTTACAACTGAGTAGTATGAACTCACATGAAGTGCTAATGCTTACTCTTTACAGGTTTGGACTGTCTCCTCAGGCTTTTGCTTTGTAACTTTCTCTGAGCATACGAATGCGGTCACTGCCCTCCATTTCACGGCTAGTAGTAACTGTCTCTTGAGTGCATCATTGGATGGGACTGTTCGTGCATGGGATTTGTTTCGCTACAGAAATTTTAGAACATTTACTACTCCTACGTCTAAACAATTTGTTTCACTGGCAGCAGATCAAAGTGGGGAGGTTATTTGTGCGGGAACTCTTGATTCATTTGAGGTACTTTAATCCATTACTATTTGTTTTTTTTAGTATCACTGTTTAGTTTATCTGACGACTGACTGTTTCTTTTTATGGTCATGTATAATAGATATTTGTTTGGTCGATGAAGACAGGCCGTTTATTGGATGTTCTTAGTGGCCATGAAGGTCCAGTTCATGGTTTGATGTTTTCTCCTACAACCGTGAGTTGAACTGTTTTTTCTCATCTGTTTATGGATTTAATATGTTTTGATCCTGTTTCGTTTGAGATTCATTTCTGTTTCCAAAACTATATATGTTATGTGCTGCGACTATTTCCCTTCTCTTAATGTGGCCTGATGGTTATGGTGTGTATAACTACCTTTTGAGGGTGCAACAGGTGCTACTTTGATCTTACTAGTACTAGCTTAGTTGACAATGAACTTATTAAGGTGTTCTTTTCACTTGTAGGCTATTCTTGCTTCATCTTCATGGGACAAAACTGTTCGATTGTGGGATGTTTTTGAAGGAAAGGGAGCTGTGGAATCATTCCCTCACACTCATGATGTTCTTACAGTTGTTTATCGTCCAGATGGAAAGCAGTTAGCTTCCAGCACATTAGATGGACAGATTCATTTCTGGGATCCCATTGATGGAGTCTTAATGTATACCATTGAAGGCCGTAGGGATATAGCTGGGGGGCGCCTCATGACTGATCGTAGATCGGCCGCAAATTCAACTTCTGGAAAGTACTTCACAAGCTTATGCTATTCTGCTGATGGAAATTACATATTAGCTGGTGGAAACAGCAAATACATCTGTATGTATGATATTGCCGATCAGGTCAGTCTCTATCATGCATAGAAGTTAGTTTTCCTCTTTATGTAGGGTCTATAATTACTTTCTTTTATGTGATTGAATCTTCAATTTCATTTTCCTGCATATAATTGGGGATTTCTACAAATCTATGTCAGTGTAAGCCTCTGGGATTAGCGAATCTAGACTAGAAACCATCTTGATAAGAGCAAATATTATTAAGATGAGAGAACTAAGAAGTAGGTATCAGGAAAGTTGATGTTTAATCTTTTAGGAATCTTCCATTTTCTTGGCAAAATGTTTTTTTTTTTTCCTGAAGGCAAGAAGATTAACATGCAATCTATTTCTATAAAACCCAAGCGGTCCAGATTAGGTGTGCACTTGTGTTGCTTCAAATTGGTTTCTAACACATTTGAAAGTTATAGCATTACTAAACATGTGTCTAATTATAGTACCATTTTTATGTAGGTTTTGAATGATATATATATTTTTTTGTAAATAAAATACTGAAGATTTGAAAAATGTTTGATGTTTGTTCAAGAATGTGTTGTATACTAAGCATGGGAAATTTTCAGTCAAGATACTTCTAAAAGGCTCCTGTAAATTTTCCTTATGTACATGAGCATTGGCGAGTTTACTTGTTTCAACTTCTTCTGCCCCTTCAAACTGTTCTCGCCTGCTTGTTTTCTTTAATTGCCTTAAATTTGTCTTGTTGGTCTCTTGTGTCCAGTACTTGTCTGCCTTACTATGTGTGATCTGGGTTTTACATCTATTTTGCTCATATGCATATTTTCTGTTCATTTTTGTCAAAATCTGTTCTAATTTTCAATAGTATGTTGAGAATGTTTTGGTATGACAAATTCATTTATCTGTTTGGTCTTGCATGTGCAGGTATTGCTCCGTCGGTTTCAAATAACCCACAATCTCTCTCTAGATGGAGTTCTTGACTTTTTGAACTCAAAGAATATGACAGACGCTGGTCCACTTGATTTAATTGATGACGACGACAGTGATACTGAAGAAGGTGTTGATAAACAAACCCGAGGAAAGATAGGTTATGATCTACCTGGATCCATGCCAAACAATGGAAGGCCTATTATTCGAACAAAATCGCTTAGAATTGCACCCACTGGTCGAAGCTTTACAGCGGCAACAACTGAAGGAGTGCTAGTTTATTCAATTGATGAATCTTTTATCTTCGATCCAACTGATCTTGATATAGATGTTACACCAGAGGTACGGCTCTCCCAAACAGTGGAATTCTGCCCTCTTTATTTGTTTATTTATCCCTTTACCATGCCACTTCTTCAGAAAAGAGGATAAAATCTTCAAAAAAATAAGTTGTTTGCTTATCTCCTTCAAATATAATTACTGAATGAGATATAACCAAAGGATGGATGGCTTTTCTCCTTCACTGTACTAAACTAGTCTTGTTCATAGTGAGACCAAGCCTTGATTTTGTTAAATAACTGAAGTATTAGTTTTAAGATGCAACAATGCCCTTGATTGATTATTGTCTTATTGTTGTACAGGCAGTGGATGAAGCACTGAATGCAGATCAACCAAACAGAGCATTAATACTCAGTCTTCGTTTAAATGAAGATAGTCTAATTAAAAAGAGTATCTTTGCTGTCAGTCCGGTTGATATACCAGCAGCTGCTTCAGCAATCCCTCTTAGATACCTGCAAAGATTAATTGAGGCATTTGCTGATCTTTTAGACACCTGCCCTCATTTGGAATATGTACTCCGATGGTGTCAGGTTTTTCCTTCATAACTCACCATTGAACTTTACTGTTTTAGTCATGCTGCAACACACATCCATTCTGTATGCAAGGATCTCATTTATACGTTTTGATTACTTTGTGGTAGGAACTATGCAAAGCTCATGGTCCAACAATTCAGCAGAATTCCAGAAATTTACTTCCTGCTCTAAAATCTCTACAGAAGGCGATGACAAGGATACATCAAGATTTAGCGGACACATGTTCATCAAATGAGTACATGCTTCGATATCTATGCTCTGTTGGAACCAAGAAATGAGTAGTGAGCCTCCCAGCGCTTTATCAAAATAGGGAAACAATGATGTAGTTCTATTCAATGCAAGCTCTGGCATCTTGATTAGCTTGATGCTTGTATTGATTCTTTTTGCCTGCTTTTTGTAAAGAGTTTTTCATTATATGAGTGACTAATATTTATCTTATATTGCATGGCTTTGTAGTTGCTTACAGACCCCACTGGTACTAAAAGCTGGCACTGCTTGCATTTTGGCTTGGTACCGGTTTAGCTCTACACATTATTTTATCAGTAAAAAACCCAGAGAATAAGAAAATAACTGAAACCCATTATCTAAATGCTATCGAATTTGAGTAAAACAATAGCTTGGAATCACACGAAATATATATATATATATGTTTTTTAGAAGACAAATCAAGTAAGGGAAACACATTTTTAGATCTACAAATTCGTCTTCACTTGACTTGTATTCTTTTGTAGAAAGTTCTGAGTTTGAACTAAAAAAACCAACTATTCAAGTATAAAATAAGTGAAAAATGATTTGAATATACAAATTTTGCTGAACGATATCAACAAACGTTATCAACAAACAATATTCTGCCAAATAGAGGAAATACTGCATCACGTCCTTCGAAAAAACATTATTATCATCCTATATTACAGGTTTTAGGTTCAAATTGAGTCTACATTCATCTCCCCAGCGACACTCTATATCACCATAGTAAAAATGATACATGATGGCCTTTTACTGCAGTGTATGCAGAAGTTGAATACCAGGGTGCCTCAATCTCCAAATATTATATAATAGGTGGAATTAAGGTACAAAGATAAAAATAATTTGAGCTTATTTTGCCGAGTTCTTATATGGAATGAGCACTCATTCCGTTCATTTTAGCATAAGTAACATTAAAAAATGTTCTAAAACAAAACTATTTAACTCATTCAAATTCTGCAACAGATGCTTATTCCTTCTTCTCCTGAGCTGTAATATCGTTGAGCTTGTCCTTCAGTTCACCATTCTACACAGAAGAAAGAACAGTGTTACAACAACACATGGCAGATTGAAAGTGCTGTTTAAATTCTAGAAAGAGAATTAACCTGGTGCATGTTGAGAATTATATCAGAACCTCCAATGAACTCCCCCTTGATAAATATCTGTGGAAATGTGGGCCAGTGGCTGCACAACAAACAAAATGTAACTTAAGAAACAAGCACACCACTGATATGAACTTCTAATAAATAATCTTCAACATGTATGACTGTATGAGCACACAACAGTTGCACTGAAGTTTGTGCAAGTCACAATTCACATAGCCACTTAACTGCCCTTGTATGTACTAATTGATATATTAACCGATGCATGAATAATTAGATCAACATGTAGTCAAAATATCTAGCAACTTAAAGATGATTTCAAGGACACAGGTTAAAGATAGGATCAGGATCACTTATTGCCGTAAATAGAGGCAAGACCATTTGTCTGACACAGGCGGCATCTTGACAAAATTGATTAAGAGATATCTCATAGCAAACATTTCAATTAAGGAGCGATGAAACTCGATCATAGAAGTTAGAATAGAAGGAACAGACTCTACCATTAGTTGTAAAAGCAAATGGTTTAACGAAGTGTTCAATCATCAACTTTATAATGTAAGGAACACAACCAATGAAATTTCAACAAACTCCACAGATGGCTTTTTACACGTTATTCCTCATAGATAATGGTATCCGTGGGCAACTGCATTCCGTTTCTATTGCAAGGCAATCCTAGAGTATCTAAGCCATCAAAAAGGACAAAATTTGAAGTTGGAAATTTTGACTTTTTTTTTTTATTTATAAAAAAGCTTTACTTATTTTATCAATAGAGATGATAATTTAGAACAGTCTGCAAATAAGCTTACCTGTAGGCCTTTACAGCATTTTTCAGTTCAGGATTTTCCAAAATGTTTCTAGCACTCAAAGGAACATCTGCAAGGGCCATAACCAGCTATATAAGTACCAGAAATTAAAAAATTATGATGCAATGAAGACATACACCAGAGGCAAATATGTCAACATTAGAAACCTAAAAATTGATCCACAGTTGATTTTGATTGATGTGTGAAGGTATATTGATATGCTGCACTTAATATGAAATTATTAAAATTTAAATCATATAAGTTAAACATTTAACACTTACTGTACAGTTTCAAAACTCTCACTGCCAAGGAGCTGAATCCACACTGAGGAAAATCAGGAACTCCTTTCATGTAAAGCATCACAGGATTTTCCTTTACATCCTATATCAGAACAAAAATATGAAGCTAAATTTAGTTCACATGTCTTCGAGGGATAGCAAGTTCAGAACAGATTATGTTTTTGAATATGATGACTATAGAGTCCACATATCCTACCTGCTCAACAACATCCTTCAAAGAAATGCTAGAATTCTCAACCTTGCTAGTGGGCCTAAAATCTTCATGTGTGTCAGGATCATTTGGCACACTAGTTGAGTACCTCATTCCAATGTGGTAGAATGATCCAGATACCTATTAACAATACAGTGACATAATAATGTTATAGTTTTAATCACTAAGAACACTGTAACAAAATATTAATAAATTTAGAACGTAATATTGATGGATATGACTAGACTATTTAACTTCAAATATGATTGAGGACCTAGCTAATCTGACACCTTATGAAACTTTTAACACATGCTCGAAAGGGGTCAAAACTCAAAGGTTCAAAGACTTACTTACTCTACACTCGTCCAGTTTTCTAGTTATCTTAAACTGCATGTGTGAAGATGCATTTTCCCAAAAATGGCAATTTCAACACCTTTTAAGTATAAATCATATCTCTGGCTTAAAATCATATTTTCTGATAAAAAGAAAATTAGGACGATGCCTCATGCCTAATGAGAAACTCCCAACATATCTGACATACAGACAACTTAATAAAAATTAATGGATATCCATCAGTAGCCAGGACAATGCAATCTTCCATATCTGACATACACTGTTCAGCTAAAATCTAAATAAAACAGCTAGGCACTCATTCTTTTTGAGCTCTATATGGAAGACAAAAGACAAGGGTTCAGGTTCAAGGCATACACACATTGAAGACAAAGACAAAACATTCTAGATGGGTAGTTTCATTGTAGAATTACTTGACAAAGGGCTAAGCTAAGGTCTTGGTACTTACCATTCTGCTCGAATGGGCAGTTGCCAAACCTGAAACTCCCTTCAAAAGGACATTTGCTATTGACCTTGCCATAATATTAGTAACATCTTCTTCAAACTTGCAACTATGATATGTTAGAGCAGTGCACAATAACAATTATCTGCACAAATCAGTAGACAAGGTAAAAGTTGTATGAGATGCGCAAATTCATAAGGGGGCAGTTGTACGAGGTAAGAATTAACTTAAATATTCACCAACACTATAAGAAAATATGAATCATTATGATCTAATCTGGAAGAACTACAATCCAAAAAAATATTTCTTGGCATCATTGCTTAATGCTTATGCTTTTGAAACTACTAATAAACAATGCACACACATGTAAGAAAATACATAGTATAGTATGGTAAGGTTCTGCCATTCCCTTGCACCTTCTGCCATTTTTTTTTTTCCAAACATGAAAGATAAATATCCAAGGAAACCAAAGGGGCATTTTTTAGGTCAAAACTATAAATAAATAAAGAAATCATAACTTTTAATATAAATGCAACATAAAAGAAACACCCGACTTAAATGATAATGAAGAAAGTACATTCACACAACAAATAGACAAAGCATAAACTTTCAAAGCTTCCCAGATAGATCCTGAAAAACCCTAGCTAAAGGCGTAGAGGATATATTGCTCCTGGAGTGTAAATGCTCAAAATAAAAACAAAACACGTAAAAGCAAATTTATCAGAAAACCTAGCCATGATCGGACATAGCAGCAAATTCACTAACCGTGCAGGAAGAAACGGAGCGGATCGACGAAAAGAAAAAACAGTGGCATATAACGACAGATACAGGTAATTTCTAGAGGAAATAGTAATAGCCTAAGCCAAAGACCTTACCTTGACCAACTATGGGAGGTTGATGCGACGTCGGCTAGTGTAGGTGGTGACGATTGTTGAAGAAGCTCCTGCGGCTATCAACGGAAGGAAGACGAACTCGAAACGACACACAAGAGAGTCGTAGTGGGGTTATTGGCAACGGTGGTAGTATTGTAATATCCAAAAAACAGTATGGGCAGTTTAGACATGGGAAATGTTTTCAAACTTGGGCTTGTGCGGCCCAAACGTGATATTGGGTTTGATGCAAGCAATCCCATTAACTTATAAATTTTTGGTAAATGTTCTGATTTGGTCTGAATTTATATGTTTCGATCTGATTTAGTCCCGAAATTTTTTAACCAAAAATAGTCCATGAACCGGTCAATATTTGAAACTATGGACTGTTTTGGGTTAAAAAAGAGCTCAGAACCAACTGGGTCAAAACATAAAAATTTAGGGATTATTCTAAGTCAAAACATAAAAGTTAAGGAATCTAATTGGGGCTTTCACCTAAATTTTTTTGGATTAACAACATAGCCATCTTGTTTTTGTAATAATTCAGAAAACTGCATTAATTATTATCAACATCGTTAATGTTTTGAGGATTTTATGGTAGGACTTAATTTATATCCTTAATGTGGAGATGATTCATCATAGTGTATAAAATGACATGAAAGTGCTACTTTACAGGAAAGGGAGTGAGAACTTGGGATGATGCATAAATAGCTCATCAAGCTGTTCCGGAGCCTATGCAGATGGGTTCTCTTCCAACATGTTTTGAAACATTCTCTGCACAAAATTACATGCCATGCATGTTTGTCTTAATATTAATCTCCACATAACTATCATCATTTTTCATTTGTTTCCTGGTTCAATCCAAGCATGGCAGGACAAGCTCAGGTACACACATTCATTTCTCATCTGCATACACATTTTCTTCAAACAAAACAAAACAATCCATTTCAATATGCTAATATGTGTACATTGATCTGGTTTTAACTGTGTTACAGATGAGGAAAGATGAGATACAGATGAAGAAAGAGGGTATGAAAAACCAGCCCCAAAATGAAGCTGATCAATCAGTGCAAGACTCAGACCTTAAAACCCAAACCACCAGCTTCCTCTCTCAGGTAATCAGCAAACACTAAAAACCCGACATTAATGTACTTTTCCACGCGAATAACAAGCTTCGATGATCAAGAACATCCTTGAAACTTTATTTTGGTGAACAATATTCATGTTGAAAGACAAGTACTAATTATAGAACAACAGTTTAATAAAATAAACGCCATGTTGCTCACGTGCAGGCTGGTGAGCAAGTGAAGAACGTGGCGAGTGAAGCAGCAGAAGCGATGAAGACTAGTCTAGGAATGACAGATGATGACAGCACCATGTACAGCGGTTGCACCAACAAGCCCATGGCTAATCCAAGTAGTAGGATTTGAAAATCTTACACTTCACTAATATACTATTTTTCTGAGATTATTTGTATTGTGACAATGTTGTGGTTCCTGTGTCTTGTAGAGAAATGAAAACAAAGCAGCTTCTCAAAGTACTCTGAGAGAGTACATCCTCTTGGCATCTTTGCCTGCAAAAAAGGATTTCAAGTGTTGAGTTTGTATTTAAATCCTTTGATTCTTCATGTATGATCATGACATGTCATGTACATGTATTCTTGTATGCAAAATAAATTCAAATTTATCACATACTCACCAATGGATATCACCAATTTAGTTCCACATCTGGATGAAATTTAGAACTGAAAACGTGCTTAGTGCCTTCGTCTTCCCATCTCAGCCCATCCCACCAACTCTGCTCTCCTGTTATTTTCTTCAAGCTGTTCACTGCACTGCTAGAATCAAATGGGAGCTGTCTAAGACTGCGGCATTCGTAAACCTCAACGCTTATCAAAGAAGGAAAGCTCAATGCTCGTGGATAGATGGTCCTAAGCTTTGGTAGATTCGACAAACGAAGCCTCTTCAGACTAGAGAATATGCTCGAGCAATCTTCATCTCCCCCGTCTCCTAAATGACCACTCACAACTTGTTCAATGTTCGGACAATGATGAATGCATAAATCAGTGAGGTTGTGGAAATAATCATGGCTCCTGGAGAATTCCACTTCCAG
>JAYMTE010000141.1:0-23451 GCA_036897545.1 Pelargonium fulgidum
TTTATTTACAAAAAAAAATACAATTTTAAACCAAAATTTTTATAAAGAACCGCTTAGTTTGAAATTAATCTAAATTTAAATACGAAAATAGCTTGATAAGGTTTATAATATAAAAGGAATTGAATTAAACATGTGTGCAAGGAGGAATTTTATAAAACATCATTTTATTGCAGTTTAAAACCGCAGTGAGTAACCGCAGTTAAAAACCAAAAGCATATGGAGCTTAACGCCGCTGTGAGTGGCGTTAAGCCATTGATGCCAACGTCAACAGGGCCATTTCCTTAAAATTTTGAAGAGGAGGGTCATTTCTTAGATTAAATACTTTTTTTAGGCTATTTTGAAAAATGACCTCAAACTTAGCTCTCTTCATGAGTGTCCCCCATGCCATACAATTTTCAACTCACTCTTTAGAGCACAATCATCAATGGTCTTGCCTATAAATAATTACCATAACAAATAATATTGTATTCAAAATCAAATTATGCATTAGTATGACTTGTAATATAAAGTCAACCTCATACGTGACAATTATCTAAAAACCCACTAACCCATCCCATCTCACCACTACATCTAGATACTAATACTAAGATTTTTTTTTCAAGACATCATCACTTTAGGAAGTCCAAAGCCACCTTTTTCATTTGAGGTGGTCAAAATTTTGGCAACTTAGCATCTTATTTTGTTTTGTTTTTATATATTTGGCCTTGTAAAATGTATGTGTACATAGATATATGCACGTAACCAACATGTAGTCTTTGAAATTTTAAAGCTTTATGCATGTGGGTTGCATGTTCACAAGGAACATTGACCATGACTCTATCTCTATCTTCTAAAGTTCATAAAAACCAACAAGTAAATGACCAAAAACACTAGCCATTGTATTTGTAGCTAATTTAGTCATTGGTGGGACTTGACCTACCCTTTTGCACAATTTGAATCACAAGAAAAAAAAAAAAAAATTTGAGAGGCTCTGTTTTGTTTCCATGGCCAAAAGCACACACATTTTGCCTCACTGTGCAGTCCATGGGATCCCGCTTTGCATAAGTGCTGTGGTTTCTAGAATTAATTAATTTGACAACTCCGAATCCAAATTAAGCTACTTTTTTTGGTGTAAAAATAGATAATATAATGTTAAAGTAATAGTTGTCATAAGATTTGCGCATAGCAGACAGTGCATGGCCTCTTCCATTGATCACAATTGAAGCCATTTTGTAGCACTTTTGGTGGACATTTTCTATAAAGAAATGGTCCCCAACGCCATACTATACAATTGAGGGACATTTCTTGAGATGATGTTTCCTCTTTAGGCTGGCTTTTGACTCTAATTGATGAACCTTGTGCACGCACGCATGTGTTACCATCATTTTGTGCATATACGTGGAACCCAACTCATTCGCCCCACGCACGTGCATGATCGAACCCAATGGTTCTTGATTCATTGCTCTTCACCTAATAAGATAGTACGGTAACAGTAAAGTTGAAAAACCCAGAAAGCTTGTGAAAGGAGAGGCCAAAATAGCAAACACCAGGTAGTGGAAAACAATGGTCGGCCAAGAAATTTTGACTTCATTGATGATTGCAACAACAGCAATTGATCGATGATCGTGGAATGTTGAAGTGATATCACATTCTCGAAGCAATAATGGTATCTGTAGCTGACGTTGGACCAATACAATAACACTGTTCCTTTGCACTAAGATGTGGTTTTTTTCTGTTTTTTCATGGGTTGGGTAATGGTTCATTTCAGATCCCAGACAGCACCATTTTGTCCACAAATTACTGAATCAAGCCACAAATGGGTTAACAAAATTCTTGTATAGCATTGTAAATTAATAGTTGAGAAGAATAGCAAACACACAGCGGAGTACAGTAGGGATAGGGGAAACTTCCATCCTCATCTTGCTCCCAATCGCCACATGTTTATTCTTGTTGCACAATCAAGGCAGTTCCCGAATGATGTAGAGTTCACTCCGCAGCAGTGGATAAGGGCAAGGGAGATGTTCCCAAACCAAAAGAGCAAATCCCGTTCATTTATTCGAGCTTCTTCTCCATCCTAATTGTGAAAATATTGTCCTGGTTCATCTGCGGGTAACAAAAACCACATTGATCATGACACTGAAGAAGCTAATCCCTGAATACCAACAACTTGATAAGGACTTACAGATTTGGCAAGCTCTTTAGCTTTCTCGTCATTGAAACCTAGAGTAGACAAGATTTTGTGGCCTGCTGAATCTTCTTGCGCCCAAATTCCAAGAAGCATGTGAACCGTGGTTATTTCCCCACTTTCACCTGGATTCACACAACAGTTTGGCCAAATTCAGATCAAAGCTTGAACCTAACAGCATAGGCTCATCTAATAAGATGTTTACACTACTTGTTCCTTCCTTGGTCTTTCATAAGCTCTATTTCCTAAATATTGTAGGATTTTTAGGTTATGTAAAAGTCACCCCAACATTACACACATTAATAAGTTAAAGTTTTGAAGCCATTATAGAATGCAGAACTATAGAGAGCAAAATGTTACAGAGTAATAAAAAGCAGCCATCAAGATATAATTAAAGTTACCTGACTTCAGTTTCTCATCAACAGCCCAATCCAGAGCCCTTTGAGCCTGTTCAGTCAATGGAGGATACATAGGGGTGTTATACATCATATCGGATTTTCCAAGTAAATTCACTGTCTCTTGTCGCACCTTGTTTATTGTGATTCCATTAGCCCTCAAAAAATTAGCTGCCACATTTGATCCTGCAACAAAAATTATATAAGAGCTTAGTAACAACAACTATCGGAAAGATATATAGTAGCAAAGCTTTTACAGATCCATGGAAAACACTTCAACACATGACAATGTGCTTCAAGATTACAATTGACAAATGTTTTAAAAAAAGTTACTTAGGAGTCCCAGAAGGAATGAGATTGAAGGTTTAGTAGAAGGTTTATTTCCTTCTAGTCAATTTGATAGCATTCCCTTTTATTAATAATAAAAGGGATGCAATCTACACCATTTTAAGTAGAAGTAGTAGTGGTGGTGGTGTAGTGCAAAACTGGCAGGGAGATTCCTCCTTGCACACATGTTACAATTCCTCTCTTCCCTCATACACCCTTACAAAGGGAAAAAGAAAAAAGGGAAAGAAGGAGAACAACAAGAAGAAAAATGAGGACAAAAAGAGGTTAGATCTCACCCTCTTTACTTGATCAGATGTCAGCACAGAATTTTCCAAACCAAAATGCAGACACGTGAGAGCTGTTTTAGATAAATAAGTGGCAACATCCATAAAATAGTTACTTTTTCCCTGATCATATACACCAGGGAAACAATGAGAACAACCAATAACACACATCATGAAGAAACAAATTTTGAGAACCAGTATCAACAGATTTACAAGATGTTGTTAATAAACTATTTCCACAGTTCCTACAGATTTACTTGAGTCTTTACAGTTTGTTAAAGGTTTGCTCACTTGCACAGTCAACCCAATATTATTAACTATTTTCCAGCGTTTCTAGTAATTGATCATTCATCTAGTAAAGTAATCTCAGATGCATCTTGTACACACAATCAGCATAAATGCATCAAGTGTAATTAATGGACTTAGGCACATGATCAACATTTTGAATACTTGCACAGTTTTTCTCCTATCCCTTTGTTGAATAAGCTACCCTCAAGCAGAAAAGGAACAAGTTTTCTGTGTAGGATAGGACAACATAATGACATGTAATCTGGTAGTGCCTAGATAGGACAACAGAAAAGGCACACTTCAATCATGTAGTCGTGAAACCAAGTGGTTTACAAATTACACTTTGCTGTTCAGCAGGCACGGGAAAACAACATAAATTCAATAACACATTTTTCGGTCCAAAGGAATTTGGCTTCTAAAAAAACATAAAAACCTTATTGACTACTAAACAAGCTCTTCAGGCTATATATAGAAATGAAATGGGAGAACCAAAAAAATAAAAATAAATAAATTATATATGCCTTTTGTCAATAGGAGTAAAATGCAAATCTGGATGATTCCAAGATGAGATCCTCACTACCACAGTTGATCTTAAGAACTGTTTTACATCTATCATCCATCTTGTTAAATAAATGGAATCTTTATAAGGTGGTAATAGGATTTGAACTCCAAGAGGTAACTATGGAAGAGGTAGTGGAAGTCTTGTAGCAGACAACAGAACTGAAGGGGGCTAAAAAGGAGTTGAAAGCTCCAAATCCTTATTGAACTCAAGGCATGCACCATCGTTCATCACTTCATTGAGTGATATAATTGTATACATTCGCCAAAATTGATTGGTAAAAACGAAAGAATCCTATTACAGAAATAACATGAAGACAAGAAAGTTGTTTAATCTTCGATGTTAGAAACAAAGAAGGGGCTACATAGTACATATAGCATGAAATGGAAGTGACGAGCAAAACTTATAAAAGAAACAAGAAAGGGTAATTTTGAAACATAATTTCCTGGAAGTATGGTAAGTAAAAAAATCCCAATTTTGAGCACCATGCCGAGAAGCTCAAACTAGTATTTTCAAAGTGATTGGAAATATTTTCCTCAACAAATTTTCAAGTCATCAGCATCTTATATATAGATTTCATGTTTACCACTTAAAACAAAATTTCCACAATCCAATCCTTTGATGCAAAATGAGCCCAAAAAGGTGCATGTAAGGAGCTAACATTACAAACTGAAACACAAATTTGAAAAGTGAGCACACTGACCCTCTATTAGAATACCCGCAAGAAGCGACTCGGTCCCAGTTTCAGGGTACTTGAGCTTCCTTGCATTCAATTCCGCCATGCCAAACGCCTTAATCGCCCTCGCAGACCATCTACACAACACCAAGGAAATTGAAACAATCCCTTATAAACGATTGTCAAATAATGAGCGAACAAAAACCCAGCACAGCAAATTCATAAGGGAACTCACGAGGGCTTCTTTTCAGCCAAAGCTCGCTCCTTTTTCCTACAAAAACCAAACCAAACCAATTACTCGCTCGAAAACTGAACCCAAATACACATCAATTAGCCACCATTTAGCGCAAAGACTTACGTTGGAAGATTAAGGAGCGCAGAGTTGGTTACGGTGCGAGGTTTTTTGGAGAAATGGAAGGGGTTTGGGGGCCGAATCGAGAGCTTGGTTCCGAGGAAGGGAGTGGGTAAAGTGGAAGGCTTGAGACTCCATGGGAGAGATGGAGAGGCGTCGCAGGAGGCTCTGTGAGAAGACGGAGAAACGGACGGTGAAATTGAGAGCACTGAGAGCGCTTGAGCGGCCATTAAAAGAGAAGCGGAGAAAGCGCTTGGAGAATGGAGATTGAAGATTGGTTGGTAATTAGTTTCAGAGGAGGAAGTTGAAGCTGAAACCGAAGCTGAGTTTTCGCCTTATTTGAGGTTTGTTGCTTGTTGGGCCTTCTTGGGTCTCTACGATCTTTTTCACTTTGGGCTAACCCAAAATTGTAAGATCCTATATATTTAAAAATTTACATAAATACCTAGCTTTTGTTTATGTATCTGACAAGTTAACAAACCGCAAAAATATTCTTATCGATAAATAAATTTCCAAAATGAAAGATTTAAAAAATAAAAACCAACGGCCAAAGAGCATTATAGTAATTTAACCTCCCTCCATCTTCCACCTGACGAAGATTGATATTCAAAGCGAAACTCAGTACAATAAATTAATACCATTATATTGTCCTTCTCCGGATCCGAGAACATAAGTCATAACTCTGTAAATTGTATATTCTCCGCATTCCTCTGCTGCACTGCAGTTCATCGTTTCCTTTACCAGATTGCTGCGCCTTTTCAATTCTCATCCCTACTCTCGATTCTCTCCATTATTCCTTCAAATCGCAGTGAATGCGAGCTGGATTTCGATCAGCTCCATTTTCAGAAAAGGTCAGTTTCATCATTTCGTTTGCGCCAATTTTAGAAACTATGTTAACTGGATCCTTTTAATATTCTCTTCTATACCAAATATTGGATTTATGAACCCTATTGTAGTATAAATGTTGTTTGATTTCATAAATAACAATCATGCATAGGAGAAAGTCAATATCTTCACAAGGTTTTGGTGTCATTGTCGTAGAAAAATGAGCGTTTTTATTTTATTTTATTACATATTCTGATGTTTTGGAAAAAATTCTGAATCATTTCAAGTTTCAGGGTTAAGGAGGAGAGATTGGAGGGTTAGGAAGCAAATTTTGGTGGGTGTTTGGTAAATTTGCGGATCTTACGAAAATGAGTGGTTAGAGTTTAGCTTCATCGGAGAAGACAAGCGGGTTGTGTTCGAAAGTTTGTTTACTACTTGCTAGTTGCTACCATATGTACATTGAATTGATTTGTAATAATGGTGGCAAGATCCAAATTAGCTAATTGCTAAGAAGATTAGATAGTGCCATGTACGTGTTTTGCTTTAGGAGTTACTAGATTTGGAAAGCGATGACTCTCGGCTCACCTAAAGGGCCTCCTTTGATGATTTCTGTCCCACGTCGCCTTTCTTCCATTTTAGTCATCATTGGAGGATTGTCATTTTTCTTAATTTTTGCTTCTTGGCTTTTGCTCTCGTATCCAATAGGTTCCACGGTTCGCGGTGATAATTCGAACAAATTTGATCATTTCCCCAGGGACAATCAAACCATAGGGGATTTTCAACTTAATGATAAAGTAGATAAAGTGTCGTCTAGTCTTAGCCCGTCAGAGTCTGTGAGTTTATCTGGTGCACCAATTGCCGCAGTAACTGAGAAAACAGTGGACCGGCCTGCAGAGGATCTCTTAGTTTCTTCTGATTTGACAAAAGAAAATGAGGCAGATACTACTTCTGTTTCCTCCAATCTCACTGTGGACGTCAAAATTGTTGAAACTCCTTCTCCAGGTCTGCAAAATAATGCCGATATTATGGATAGGGAATCAAATGATACCACCACTGTCCTCTCTCCTTCTGATTCCAAATCAGGACCAATTCAAGATCTGTCTCCTCTGCCCAGTAATGCTAAGAATGGTTCAGTTGATTCAGGTAGCCTTCACTCATAAGTGTTTACATCCAAAAACTACCATGTTCATTTGTCATTATATTGGGTGGTTGTTATGAATATATTTGTTTGGATGTTTACAAAATATAGCTACATGTTTGCTTGCACTTGCTGTCCTTTAATTGTTTCCTATTCTATCTAGGTTCTCATTGACGTTTTTCATATTTCACTATTAGGCTGTGATTTGTACCATGGAAATTGGTTTTATGATCCAGCTGGACCATTATACACGAACAACACATGCCCTGTCATGACGCAGATGCAAAACTGCCAGGGCAATGGCAGGCCTGACAGGGAATATGAGTATTGGCGATGGAAGCCGTTTCAATGCGATCTCCCTCGTTTTAATGGTAGAAAATTTCTGGAGTTGATGAGAGGAAAGACACTTGCTTTTGTTGGTGATTCAGTTGCTCGAAATCAAATGGAATCACTTATGTGCCTTCTCTGGCAGGCAAGTATCCAAACTCACTATAATATATCTCCATATTATGATTGGAACAATTTGCTCTGGAGGACCCTCTGTATCATTTGTTTTATTAACATATATTAGTTCTATAAGATAGGCAATGAACAAGGACAGTCTAGCCTCCCAGGAGATTATTGTTGTAACTCTAGTTAAGAGCAACATTTTCATTGGCTTATGCTCTGTTTTGATGCATTCACCGTTTCCAATCTCTATTTGGTTTGAAGTTCGTTACCCTTTAAATTGTAAAATGCAATTATTATAGCCTTTCTCAGGCTTCTAAACTAACATATTATGGAAGCTGTGGTCTAGATGATTGGCATTTTAGGATCCTCAGAGCCAATTCCATCCTAGCCAAGCTGAGTTTTGGCGCCAAATCCTCTTTTCACAGCATGTCATCCCTTCTTTTAGAGCTAAATGTTTTCCTTCATATTTCCCAGCATCAATATACAAGGCTCATTTGGGCCTTGCAGGCCAGATTCCAGCATCATATGAAGTGCCAGGTGACGATGAATGATGTTTATTGGTTCCTGTATCACACATTAAGTTGTTTTTCATAGATGAGGTGTGTTTTTGGGCATGTCACTTGGAGATTTACTTCCATTATTCTGGTAGTCTTTTTCTAAATCTATTTTGGGTTATTTTCAGGTAGAAGTTCCCAAAAATCGCGGGAAAAAGAAAATGCAGCGATGGCTATTTAGGTCGACCTCTACAATGATTGTTCGAATATGGTCTTCGTGGCTAGTCCACAGGACACTTGAAAAGTTTAAAAATGCTCCAGAGGGTGTGGATAAGCTACATCTTGATGCTCCCGATGAGTTCGTCATGGACTTGATCCCAACTGTTGATGTGATTGTTCTTTCTTCTGGTCACTGGTTTGCCAAAAAATCTGTTTACATATTGAACAATGAGATTGTAGGGGGACAGTTGTGGCGGCGAAAGAAGTCTCGCCGTATGAAAGTTAACAATGTGGAAGCATTTGGGATATCTGTCGAGACAGCTCTCACAGCTATAGTTACACATCCAAATTACACCGGGGTGACCATTGTGCGCTCCTTTTCACCCGATCATTACGAGGGTGGAGCATGGAATACTGGTGGATCATGCACTGGGAAGGTGAAGCCTCTCGCGCCTGGAAAATTGGTAGAAAATGGCTTTACAAATATAATGCACAAGAAACAGGTAACGGGTTTCAATCAAGCAATCAAGAAGACAACAAATAAATCAAAGTTGAAGCTAATGGACATCACAGAAGCTTTCGGGTACCGACATGACGGGCATCCCGGTCCATACCGTAGCCTTGACCCTAACAAGATAACGAAGCGCAGAGCAGATGGAAAGCCCCCGCCGCAGGATTGCTTACACTGGTGCTTGCCGGGTCCAGTTGATACCTGGAATGAGCTTGTGCAAGAAATCATCAGGAGAGAATTTGAAGGACAGCAAGGTAATTCCAGCTGAGATTTATTATAATTTCCATGTGAATTGAGGACCAAGCTTTCTTGTGGATTCTCTAATGTTATCTTTAATTTAGCTTAGCTTAGTTCAAATGTTGTATTCAATTATCAAAATCTCATTTGTAATTATGTGAAATTTGGTTAACATATTTGTTTGTAAAAATTAACAAACACATCATTTGACATTTGACAGTAGAAGCTTCCTATGTTAAGATTGTTCACAGCTCCTGTTTGTCTGGAATCAAGATTTTCTCATACCCACTATAGAGTCCACGTGTTGATAATCTAAAGGTGACAAAGTGGGCGCACAATAAAACAAGAAACACAGGATTCCACCTTCTTCCTTTAATTTTATCATTTTGTGGGGCCAGAATTTGAAATTCAAATAAAACAATAACATATGGTTCTCAGAAAAGTATCTAATGCTGAGGAATCATTAAAAACAAATCCTTAACAACCGCTCCTCAACGGTCCTTTTTTGCTTTCTTTTGTTTGGGGCCAAAAAAATTTAAATTCCACTTTTCTCCATCCAGATTTGAAATCAACCATTTCCCGGAAAATCTCTTTCTTCTTTCTTACTCGGGAAAATTTCATCTCCTCTTCTGAAAGAAAATTTCCAGTGAGACACGAAATTGTCGCCTCTACAGGTTTGTCTTCTGATCTTCTTCAATTTCATGGTTTTTTTTTAAATGTTTAGTGGGCGGGAAAGGAAAGAAAAGAACTCTACTCCAGAAATGGAAACCTTGTTGGCTCATACTAAATTGAGCTATTTCCAACAATTTTTAGATCTCGAATTAATGGAGTTGATTTGTTTTCGGCGCTGGGCGTTGTATAAAGAACCGTTTTGTAATTTTGTTGGCGCTACTGTAAAGATGCTAGTTAGTATGATTGAGATTCAAATGCTGTGTTCTTTTTGAATTGCTAGCTTAATTTGAATTCAAATTTTTGGAGGCTTTTAATTTCCCCCTAAATTTTGTCCTGATATATAAATCAATCTTGAACAAACAAAATTTGGGGGTGGCTTTAGAGCTTCTGTGGTTTTTCAACTTTGGAACTCTTGTGATGTGATTTTAGGGTTTTTTTGTGGGATTTGACTAATTTGAATGCTTTAAGCTAGTTCTGTGCCCTGTAATATCGTGAACTGTAGTGTGGCACTGAAATGAAGTGTGTGAATGAATGTGAGTTCACAGGTGTTAATTGAGTTGCTGCATATATATATTAATATTTGATTACATCATTTTTATTGCTTTCCCATTCCAGACCACCTGTTGAGTGTTGATTAGGTTCATGGTGGAAAAGTTGTGGTAAGCAATGAAATGGAAATGGATTGTGTACGTGTGCATTAGGTCATTGCTTCTCTACTGATGTCTTTGGGTTGTATTTTTGTTTCCACTCCAGTCCAGTCCATGTGAGGGGACTGAGAACATCAAAGAAATCAAATTTGAGTTATCTGGGGTTTATCGTCCATCAATGTTAATTATTATCATAATTTGAAAAGTAGTATTGTGAGATGTTGGATTGCGTATTTGTTTGTTTATTTATATTTTGCTTTTATTTTTCAGTCTGGAACCATAATTTCTTACTGTTCTGTTATACAATTGAAGATGTCTAATTATTATTTGAAATATTTGATAATGAGATGAATGTTTTGGGCAGGTACAATCAATCCAACATGTCCAATCTCCAAAATGATCCACTTTTGCAAGTGGAAACAACATGTGGATCACTTCTCTACGAACTTCAGGTTCTTAAACAACCTTTTATTGCTCCTTTACTTCTTGCATTATGATTTGTGAATATATCATCAAGTTCTATTGTTCATGCCTTTATCTTTTGATACTAAACTCATTTTTTTCCTACTCTGTTTCAAAACTAGATTATATGGGATGAAGTTGGGGAGACTGATACTGATAGGGATAAAATGCTGCTTGAGCTAGAACAAGAGTGTCTAGAAGTATACAGAAGAAAAGTAGATCGAGCAAATCGGTGCAGAGCTCAGCTAAGACAGGCAATTGCTGATTCTGAAGCCGAACTTGCAGCTATTTGTTCTGCAATGGGGGAGCGACCGGTGCACATTAGGCAGGTTGTTATATAAGTTTTTTGTTTTGTTTATGAATTGTGATAATTTGTGACCGGTATAGAAGTGCCAATTATTCATTTCCTTACCAGGTATATTAATTTTTGGATTGTGGTTTAAACTTCTGCTTTGACCTGGTCCAATTTGAATGAGAAACAAACAACACAGGAAGTTGATTTAATGCTCTAAAGTAGGTGAACTAGTGTGTGATAACAAAATTCTCTTAGTGGGAAATTAGTGAATGGTTTAAGGCAGACCATTACCATCCATGCATGTAAAGGAGAATAGTGACAATAGCACTAACAACCACTGCTAGAATGAATTTGTATGAAAACAAGTGAATAATGCTGCTCATTATTTTATACAATTGCAATGATGTAGGAAATTAATTTGTTCAAAGTTTGGTAAGTCTACTGAATTGCAATATATGGTACTTGTTTATGTCTTTTCCAGTCAGATCAACCTGCAGGAAGCTTGAAAGAAGAGCTCAGGTTAATCCTTCCACAACTAGAGGAGATGCATAAAAGGAAAACAGAGAGAAGGAATCAGTTCCTTGAAGTTCTAGAACAGATACAGAAGATCTCAAATGAGATATATAAATCTGGAGAATGTATTCCTTCTAAAATAGTTGTGGATGAAACTGATTTATCCATGAGAAACCTTGAAGAATTGCACAAGAAGCTCCATGCCCTTCAAAAAGAAAAGGTTGAAAATTATTATTTTTTTGCTTTGTTATCAAATTTTAGTGATTTCCTATTAATATTCTTCTTTAACCAACCTAAATTTATCTCCCGGCAGATGGAGCGACTGAAGCAGGTCCAGGAGCACCTGGATACTCTCAATTCTCTCTGCTTAGTCCTTGGCTTGGATTTCTTACTCACGCTTAGTGAGGTTCATCCCAGCTCAAGTGATTCAGAAGGGCCAAAAGACATAAGTGATGAGACTATTGATCAGTTAGCTGCTGCAATACAAAAACTACGGGAGGTTAAGTTACAGAGAATGCAGAGGGTAAATTGTGGATTGGGATTATTTTCAGTTTGTCTCAGTTCAAAATCTTTGTTCTTAGTTGACCATAGTGACCCTGTATGACATCGATCATTGCAGCTCCAAGATCTAGTAACCTCCATGTTGGAGCTGTGGAATCTTATGGATACACCAATTGAAGAGCAGCAGATGTTTCAGAATGTCACCTGTAATTTAGCTGCGTCAGAACAAGAAATTACTGAGCCTGACACACTTTCTGTTGATTTCATTAACCATGTGAGTTATATACGATTCAAACTGGACTGTTTTGCACTTTTATCCCACCTCTTGGTTTGTACTGTTGGGACAAACCAGATTGAGTGTTCTCTAGTCTTATAGAAAATAAATTTATAATATGCAGGTTGAGGCAGAAGTGTCAAGGCTGGAAGAGTTAAAAGGAAGCAAGATGAAAGAACTTGTTTTGAAGAAAAGGTCCGAGCTAGAAGATTGTTGTAGGAGGACACATTTGGTTCCAGAAGGAGATAGTGCAATGGATATTGTCATTGAAGCTATAGATTCTGGTATATTTTTTTCCCAGCTACAAGTAGTGTTCCTCCTCTCATATGGAAACAGTCTCTCTGCGAAAGCAGGGGCAAGTCTGTGTACATGAATGGGAGCCTCATGCCCTGGGACGCTCTTCAAGGTTCCTACTCTCGTATCTATATAACCTCTAATACGTGTCTGCATCATCTATTTTGATGGCAGGAGCTGTAGACCCTGCTCATGTCCTTGAGCAAATCGAGCTTCAGATTGCTAAGGTTAAAGAGGAAGCTTTTAGCAGGAAAGAAATACTAGAAAAGGTTGAGAAGTGGTCAGTTGCTTGTGATGAGGAGTGCTGGCTTGAGGAGTACAACAGGGTTTGTGTTCTCATATTCTCTTGATATTGACTCTCTCTCTCTCTCTCTCTCCCTAAACTGTGACTGTTGGTGCTTGTTCAGGATGACAATCGATACAATGCTGGAAGAGGTGCTCATCTTACTCTCAAGCGTGCTGAGAAAGCTCGTACATTGGTTAATAAGCTTCCAGGTATGTGCTGCATAGCCATTGAAGCATGTATCTGTTCAACATACGTAGAAGGTCAAATTTGTTCAGAAAAATGACAGCATCAAAGTTTGTTTTTAATCAAGAACCTGTAATACTCAGCTGCATAAACTTTGTAGCTATATACTTGTTCTAGGTTTTCAAAACTTGATAAAATATGCTCTGCTTTAGTTGTTGAGTTTTCACAAGAAGATAATGGATCATAGGATACATTCTTTCATAAGTGCAGCCCTTTGACAACCAACTAGTCTAGTCTGTCGATAGTATAGCTCCATTGTCTTTTCTCTCTCAAAATAAAAGTTATTGTTTCTAGCACTATATGTGTACTCAGTTGTATAATGTTTGGACAGCAATGGTAGAGTCATTGGCTTCAAAAGTTATCACATGGGAGAAGGAGAGAGGTACTGAGTTCGTGTATGATGGTGTAAGTATTTCACTTCTACCTCAAATAGTGTTGACCTTATGGTTGCACCCTTTTACATTTCAGTGAGTTACCTTTATGCAAATTTGTCTAAATTGTTTCTTGTTATTACTTTTGTCCAGGTCCGTCTACTGTCTATGCTTGAAGAATATAATATATTACGAGAAGAGAAAGAGCAAGAACGCCGTAGACTAAGGGTATGATGTTATTCATTTTACTAAAAATGCATTTGTGTCTAATAGAGGACCTGTTATCCAGGACAAAAAGAAAATGCATGTAACACGATCTATTTATTCAGGACGAAAAGAAACTTCAAGGACAGCTGATAGCAGAACAAGAGGCACTGTATGGGTCAAAACCAAGCCCTTCAAAACCCCAGAGTGTAAAGAAAGGTCCTAGAATGTCTAGTGTGGGAGCAAGTGGCAGAAGACTTTCCCTCGGTAGCACAATGCATCAAACTCCTAAACCTGGAAGGAAGAGTGATCGAAGGCACCATGATGACCAATCATATCATCACCGTGATGAAGGCGGTGCAGCTTATTTGGCCGGTAATTTCCATTGCATCATCTGATTCTATTTCACTTAGTATTTACTATATTCTAACTTACCTTCTTCATTTTCCTTCTCAAATTGTTGATGTCATCGATGCAGCTAGGAGAGGGTCAGATCTGTCCACCAAAAAGCAGTCTTTTGGTGCTGCAAGTTGTGGTGAATTAGATTCATTCATGGCGCGGAAGCCATTAACAGCAACTACAAAAACCAACACGACAAATTTGAGGGATGATCTGAACACAACGCATAGTGAGACGTTGAAGAAAACAGTTTTTGCTAATAACAACACGACATTCAGCACGCCTTTAAAGAGGACAACCTCTTTTGTTGCAGACGAAGAAAACTGGACACCTAAGGCCATGTCCATTCCCATACCCTCCACACCTTCAACAATATCTGTTCCAATGCAGACAGCTGCTACACCAGCCCCACCAGTTGCTTTTGTTGCAGCTAATCCAGTTGAAGAGGCTCCTGAAGAAACCGAATACTCGTTCGAGGAGAGAAGGGCTGGTTTCATGATTCTCAAAACACTGCATCTAGATTCAGGTGTACAAGTGATGATCTAGAATTAAGTGTTAACTAAACTGTTCTGGTTGGCTTCTCTGGTGTTGGTCAATTGTACTTGGCTATTTCCTTCCAATTTGTGTACATAGTCCACAAGTGACGAACTGGAACGTGGACTAGATTGATTCTGTCTTGTTTAATACTACGGGCTTGTGCTTCTTCTTTTTCCGGTCCAAACTATGGAATTTCTAAGAGGGTCTGCAACTAATTGGAATTGAATATGTTTTGTTTAATACTACGAGCTTGTGTTTTTCTCGGTCAATATTATTGGGGTCTTGAGATTTTATCACACTTAAACTAATCTTCATTTGAAGATAAATCATGGCTAAAACTCATCATTCTTCATAGAAGTATGTTGAACGAGGATCGAATGCAAGCGTTTTTTTCACTCTCACAACCAATGTAACCAACTGCGGCACTATTCATGAATTATCTTGTGCTCTTAAGTTCCAAACCATTGCATGGTTTTGATTTTTCCTATATAGTCTTAAAAGTTGAATGTTCAAATCTAAAAAGCCGAATAGATATTGAAGAATACTAGGTTGAGTCAAGTGATGACCTGGTCTCAGGTAGTCATGAAGTTGAGCCAGACAGAGAAGAAACATATTGCGACAAATCAGGAAGAGCTCTTAATTTATTATTTGTTTAAGATTAAGCAGTTGATCTTAGATAAGAGGTTGTTAAATAATCAAGGGTTAACAGTAGTGAAGGAGGGGAAGGAGAGAATTAACAGTGGCATTAACAGTAGATTTGTGAAAATAAAAGGGCAATTAGCTATAGGTTAAAACCTATAGTCAACTTTAATTTCACTGAAAAGACAAAGAACATGTCAGGAGTTGGGGAAAATGGCATGCCTCCAATGTTCCCTTTACAGCTTTAAATTAATTATTATTGTTGTTATTTTTTGCCTAAGCTTTAAAATATTTCAATGGCAATTTAAAAATGGAGAAGCTTTTTTCTTTTCCCAAATTTCCAAATTTTGGTATTATTCAATTTACTACTACTACCTCTCTGTCATTTATTAAATCACTATTTTATTTTCGATTAAATTTCCAAGACGGACGTGAACCTTTTTCTTAACCATAATTTATACTTTCAATTCTGCAATTATAATATTCATAATTAATTTAAATTTCGCAATATTTAACTACTATTCGTTTTGCGATTCAATTAATTAATTAATTTTCCCCTTCAATTTCCTACTTTATTTATTTATTTCTACTCCTCCTTTTCCTGCAAAACCCTAAATTCATCCCACCTGCAGAATTTCTGAAATTACGCCTAAAATCTGCATTTTTTTCTTGTATTTTTTGTGAGTTCTTGGTAATTTTTTTGGTGGGAGTGAGTGTCACTTGTGCGCTCTCTGTAAGCATGTAGAAAACAGTGTCTAGCAAAACCCAGCTGTTGCAAATGTACCATAGATTTTTGATCGTTGAAAGTTTTCAAATTTTTTTGAATTGATTCTTCAAATTTCTTGGGGTTTTAGTTGTATTTTATTTCCTTTTTTGTACTTTAGTTTTTCTGGGTTCTTCTATTTTGTATTGCAATTGATTCCACTCGTCAAAATTTAAGATTTTTTTTTGTTGGGTTCCAAGAAAAGTTTGCATTTTGAATGGGCGGGCTTTTGGGTTTGTAGGGATTTAGAGTTTTTTTTTGGTATGGAGGGAAGAGAGGATTTGAGTTTTGGAGTTTCAGTGAAGGACGGAGCTACAGAGAGCTATCGAATAGCTCCCAGAAATGAAAACTCCAACCAGTTTGGTGCGCTCTTTCCGCCGCCGGCGATGGTGACGCCGACGGCAAAAGCTCCGGCTACAGCTCCAGCTCCATCTCCAGCTCCTTTACCGATCCTAGCTGTATCGCCGGTGACAGCTGCTTCTCCGGTGAGTGCAGCAGCTACAACTACTTCAGACGGGAAGAAGAAGAGAGGGAGGCCGAGGAAGTACGGTCCCGATGGGAAGTTGGCTCTGCCATTGTGTCCAATGCCCATTTCCTCTTCAGTTCCACTGACTGATTTCTCGGCCTGGAAACGGGGTAGAGGGCGGCCCAATGATTCAATCAAGAAGTCACATAAGCACGAGCCTGAGGTTTCAGGTAACAGCCGGAACTACCTCCTATTCGAATTTTGAATTTCAGTTACTGTCAGTTTTGCTGCACTGTTATATGAACACATTTCTTGAGCTTGTGGTTTTGTGGTATATGGTTGATCAATGGGCTTCCATTTTGGGTTCTACAGTTGAATTTGAGTGGATACTTGTTAAGTTTGATTTGGAGTGGGACCCAAACTGCAGATTGTCTTTCAGATCTGGAATCTATGGTTGTTTTCATGTGGTACGGATTTCACAGCCTTAATGCAATTTGTGGGAATCTTTCTCTTTTGGCTAGAGGATTATGCTTCTTGCCTTTTCGTGAGCAGAAAATAGCTAAATGCACCTTCACAATTAGGAAAAGAGAGTATAAATTATTGGAGGAGCCAGCTTGTTCAGTGGATGCATGTTGGCCAGATGGCCAATGGAATCTGAATGTCTTTAAATACACGATTAACATGCACAATGACAGTTGACTGTTGTGTTAGTGGGCAGGAAATACTTGTCTGGATCAGACATTGTGTGTGTAGGAGAAGTAGAATGAAGAAAATTACAATTAAAGTGTAATGTAGCAACTCCGGGGTTGGAAGTATGCGCTAGTTCTGGCAACTGATTGCATCATATACCATTTCTAGATAATTTTGGAATATAATTGGACAAAACAAATCTGCCATGAGAAGCATTGCTTCTCTACAAAAGTCAGGGTTATAACTAATAATAACTCGATTTCTAATTCATAAAGACATTCATATCCCAGTAGTTAAAATCAAGAATAGTCGCCTTCAAAACCAGAGTATAATATTTTGGAGATTTTCATTTGATTTCCCATCTAACTAATACTTCTTCATGCTTGATAGTCCTTAAGAACAAGATTATGAAGGCTTCAAGTGAGATGCCATTCCATTTGAAGTGTTAACTATAGTTTCGCATCCAATCTTTTATCTAAATTATCAATGTTATAAACTTATAATCCTATGTTGGTTCATGAAATAAAAATCCTGACAGTAGAACCTTTGAGTGAATATCTAGCGATAATTTGTTGAACCACTATTAAATGAAGGCAGCAATGGAGAGATTTCGACCCTATTTTCTAGATTAGTTGATGGAACATGCTTATTCTTCACCTTAACTCTAGATAATCTAAGTAGACACCATCAAGTAACAAATACAATAAACTAGACAAAAGACAAGTTTAGGATATTAATATTAGGATAATTAGCCAAGTAGGAGAATTATCTACTTGGGTTTGACTGTTGAGTAGTACGCTGTTGGTGAAAATAATTTGGATTAAAAAAATCACATGCACACGCCCTTTTCATTTTGTGATGGACAGATGAGAGATGGGATAGGGGAGGTCTTCCAAAATGAACACAACCATTTTCCTGGAAACCTTTGTCAAAGCAAAGTTATATGTTTTAGCTGGTCTATGATCTGATTTCAAATTTACAACACACTACTTGTGAAAGAGATTACTGGTTTTTGGCATTGGTTTAGGGTCCAACTGTGCTTAATTAAAAGACAACAAAAATCTATTGAACCTCATGGAAATCCAATCTAATTTAGGTCTTAGTTTTTGGCCTTTAAATTATTCTGATAAATGAAAATGGTTATGTTCATTTTGGATTGAACTAATTCCGCATTTTTGGGATTTTGAAACACTGTTTGAGATTCTTATGGAATATTTGTACAGGTGAGAAGATAGCATACTATGTTGGTGCAAATTTTACGCCCCACATGATCACAGTTAATGCTGGCGAGGTAAGAATTTCAAATGTCTACTTGTGTGTGTCACAACAGCGTCCCAGCTATTTTCTGCTCATCTTGGAATTAAAGTTTTGTTAAGATTTTATTTATAATTTAATGTTTATTGGATTTGTGATTCTAATATTTCACATCAGTGGGTCATTTTTTTCTTGGGTACATTACCAGGAGATCCTTTATGGATGCGAGGTCCTTTAGACTCCTACTGTCAGTCATTTTCAAAATTATAGCTCCATCTTCACTGTTAAAACTTTCCTTCTTTTCTCTGAAATTCTTGTTTTATGAAGCAATGGTTTTATGTTTGTCATTTTGTATAATTGGGAAATTTAAAGATGGTAGTTTTGGTGGGAAAGAGCATATAATTGTCATGATCATATTTGGTGCACAACTGCATTTTAGCTGCATTACAAATCTAAGATTAAATTTGGGCAATAAACTGCACAAGAGTTTTGTGATGTTGATGTTTCCTGCTAATGCAATTGATCAACTTAGGCGTTGGACTTTCTGCACAAGCCTGAAATGAGTGTGTGTAGATGTTGCCCTATATTCTTAGATATGGAGAAACACTATTGATGAGAGGAATGTGAGTGAATTTGAGTAGTTGTCGGTGAATTTTCTTGAACCCGAGGGGGGAGGTTTTAGATATTTTGGAGAATAAATGGTAATTTGATAGGAAAGAATTTTATACTTTGCTTCATTTCTGTTCATAACTTTATCATTTATTTAGTATGAGTATCTCTTTGTTTCATTTAAATATTATTTTATTCACTTAAATTGTCAGATTTGGAACCTGCAAAAGCAGCAACATTAACAAATATAATTATTGGCCTAGCATAAAGAGATTCCTCTTGAAAGCTTGTTCATAATCAATTGCCATATTTGGGTAATATAGCTTTAGAATTCAAGCAAATGAGTAATTTGTGTGGAAAAATTTATCAAATACAACTTTGTCCAATGCTCCATGTAAATTAGTTTGCTTGTATATTATGATTCTCATTAACAAATACAGTATCTTATGGGCTACAGATAGTTTGAGCTGAAGGAAGTTAAAACAAATAAATGAGTAAAATACTTATTTATGCACAAAGCCTTACCCCTGCTTTTGCAGAGATTGTTTTCCTTACTCGCATCCATGACTTATTATCACAAGACACCAACCTAACCCTCATTTCCTTTTGAATTAAACTTTTAAAGGCAAAGCGGTTTAGACCCTTGTTTTATAGTATTCTCAATAAATTTAGAACTCTACTTTTGTAACCTAGGTCAAAGGAACATTTTATTTTAGAGTTAAATTTGAGTTTTGAATTGATGACAGAAATGTCCCTAACATCAAACACCAGTGCGATAAATTTAATTTAATTTCTCTTCATTTTCCACATAACTATGATTTTCTAACTCATTGTTTATTGTTCCAGTTGGATTACAATGAAAACATTTGGATAAAAGCTTATTAACTGTAAATGGCCTTATAATATGATTGAAACTATGCTAATGCATGGCTAGGTTAACCTTGTAGATAATTTGTTAAGTAATAAAGTTTTTGATACTTAGCATCTCTACTCTTGTTGTAGGATGTTTCGATGAAGATAATGTTGTTTTCCCAACAAGGAGCTCGAGCTATATGCATTCTTTCTGCAAATGGCATGATATCTAATGTCACACTTCGGCAGCCTACTTCATCTGGGGGTACCTTAACGTATGAGGTATGACATCCTTCTATAAGATTAGTTCATCCCAGTTTTGAAATGTTAGCTCCATAGTGACTTTGAACTAGAATAGTAGACGGTTGGTTGATGAAAGTGGAAACCATAATTGGCCGAACTAGTGACAAGCCTCTTCTGCTTTTGAGCACTATCCTAGTTGAATCTTACAGAATGAATTGGATATCATCAGTTTTTACTTGTAGGGCTGATTACGCTCCGGCATGGGGTTGATCAGGGCGGTAGATTGAGGTTAGGTCTGTTCCAATTAAAATCCCAGTTTGTTATTAATTCTAGCAAGAGACAGAATGTAATCAATTTGCATTATTTGGATATGAGGCAGCATGTTTATTTGTATTGTCCTTATGTTAAATGCCCTGGAACTCCAACATCATGTAAAATGCAAAAAATCATCATTTTTGTAGCATGGAAAATATAATCCCCACCACCATTTAGTTACTGTAAAAGTTAGGATAGAGCATTATATACTTGTTTTATTTTATTTAAATAAACTCTTAAGTTTACTTTAAACTCTTAAGCTGACTTCGTATTATCAACTCACATCCTTCCCTGATTGTGACATTAGCAGTCCAGGCTTGAAGAAATTAAATAAGTATTTTTTGTTTTCTTGCAGGGTCGTTTTGAGATACTTTCCTTGTCGGGGTCTTTTATGCCTACTGAGAATGGAGGAGCAAAAAGCAGATCGGGTGGGATGAGTGTGTCTTTGGCTGGCCCTGATGGCCGCGTTCTTGGCGGAGGACTTGCGGGCTTGTTGGTTGCTGCAGGCCCTGTACAGGTAAGATTATCTTGCTGACGAGAGGAGAAGAATTAAGTAGCTTAGAGTATTATTCTGTTGTTGCGACTTGTAACGGTCAAGAGTGTTTATCAATTTTGAGAATTTGGTTATAAATTTTTTCTAGTAAAGGACAATCTACAGAAGCTTGAACAATAACTTCCTGAATGGCCAATGCCTTCCAGTATGACTAAAGAGCCCTGAATTTTTAATGTACCTATTGATGGTGGATCAGGTTGTGGTGGGGAGTTTCCTACCAGGTCACCAGCAGGAGCAGAAGCCGAAGAAACAGAGAACTGAAAATGCATCAGCTGTCATCCGGACCAATGCCAATCCCATCTTTGGAGAAGATCTCAAGGGACTGTACGGTGGAGCAAAGCCAATACTCACATCCTTCAATGGAACTGGAGGCAACTCTGCCAATCTGAACCCCCCCATGCAGGAGGAGGGCTTAAGGAATTCAACTGTTGACAATACCCTGTCTTCTTCGGGAGAAGAATCTAAAGGCCACAGCCAGTCTAACTGAGCTCATCATGTTCACTGGTTGTATCTTGACGGCGTTACTCAAACATTTAGTTTTAATTGTTGAACCCGGCCAGAGACAAACTACAGTTTATAATGTCTTGTTGGTTGTAACTGAGAGGTGTGATCTTGCTTACTAGAATTTAGGTAGGACTTCTAATCAATAGGCTGTTATGTTTTAATCTGTTGTCTTCATTATGTATTTTGTGTTGTCTCACTTACATGTAGCATTTCAAAAGTGTACACCACATGGTTTGTAATTCTTCAGTTTGAGTTCTGTGTACCTGAAATATCAAATTTAAGTGGGTTGTTTTAGTTGGTAAATATTGTCTAAGCTTATTATCTGAAAGATCAAACCTGAGTGAGCTTTGGTTATTTTGTTTATAAGTGACAAATGGTCATGAACCTGGAAGCTCTTCTGCAAAAAAGTCACAATAGAATCAAGTCATTTAAAGCACTTTTAGACTCACATTCTGTTTTTTTGTTGTAAGCATCTTTAATATTCTGCTTCTGCACGGGAGCTTTACAATCACTTTGTCACCTTATTATCCATGTACAATAAAGACATTTTAGCACTTTCAGCCTAAAGTAAAGGGTCTACTCATTATCTTTAAACATTGTGTTTGTACAGATAAAAAGAGAAGAGGGCTCAAATGAAAGTGCTGAAACTGATAATCATTTCTTGACCAGGATTCAACCAAAATTTACTCAATTTCCAGGTATGAACAATTCTAGAGCACCAAATACAGCTTTTAGACCAATGAAGTTGATGTCCTCAAGGATTCTGCTTTCCATCCTTGATTGATCTTTTGTATGAACTCTTCCACTCTTCTTCTTAGTTCATCCTCATCATCACCAACATCTTCATATTCTTCAAATGCTTCACTGAAATGGGTTGATGCTCCCTTGTTGGTGTATACATGGTTACAATCCATGACTTGGTTACAAGAAGCCTTTGTGTTGGTGTTTGTGACATTACTGTGCATGACTTGGTTACAAGAAGCCTTTGTGTTGATGACAATCTTGAGAGGAACAGTGTCAGTTTCTTGAACAAGCTGTGACTCTGAGACTGGTTTGGAGCCCATCAGGATGATGACTATGATCAAGTTGCAGAAGAAGAAGATGAAGAGAGAGCTGGAAGCAGCCTGGGTGATGAAATCCAGTGTGGAATCAAACATGGCTGCAAGTATTTGAAACAGGAAATTGAAGAAGGAAAGAGGAGTTTGTGAAAGAGAAACAGATAGATTATAGTGTTTTAAGCAGAATGGGGAGGTTTAAGGCCTTTTAAAGCCTTTGCAATAGAGGAAAAAGAAGTGTTCAGGAGAAGCTTTATGCATTAGAAATTGAGAGCTGAGGTGTTGTTGTGTAGTGTGAAAGCTACCAAGAAATGGACATATTATATTGTTTTTTGTTTAATCATGAATTCATGAGTGTCACTTTGGGAAGCTTCTTCCCAACTGTAGTGTATGTGGGACTTTCTCTCCATTTAACTAATCAAGTCCTTTTGTACCTTACAAGAACCTCACATGGACCTTACTCTCCAATTCAATTCCATGTCATCAATCATCATCATCATTGGCATCACCATTTAACAAACCCTTATTTTATAGTTCGGTAATGTCATGGTGAGTCCTAATCACAAAATTAGTCATTTTGTGTTTGCAAGTGTCATATGTGGACCAGATAAGTTTCGTACTATTTATCAAGACATATTTAAAAAATAGATTGTGTGACATATTTAAAATTATCTATAACATGTGTTTTAGATTAATGTTTTATATTCTTGGCGACTTTCACAGACTTGTTACACACTTGAATTGGGCTTTCAAGAGCGACCTAAGGGCAAATAGTATAGGCATGTCCCCTCTTAGAGGAAAGTGCTCTAAGAATAAGATTTATGATTTTTTATTTATTTACAAACATCATTGGTTTTGAGTGATTTTTTTTCTTCTCAATTCCTCCTCCAT
>JAYMTE010000142.1:0-23442 GCA_036897545.1 Pelargonium fulgidum
AGATACTCGGGAGTTTTCTGATTATGATGATAAGACCCAAACCAGAAAGTAGGAATTCTAAAAGGGAAGGAGGGGTTGTAAGTTTATTGGATTTTAGAAGTCAATTCTGGCTGAAAAGTAGCTAGGTTTCCTGGGTTAAAAGTGTCAAAAAGTAGTACTTTTGCTGCTATATGGGATAAGAATTCCCACTTTATTTTGGATCTCTCTACAATAGAAAAGTGGTTAAGCTAAGATAGGTCTAAAAAGTAAGGGATTAAAAAGGCACTAGAAATGGGGTATAGGCCTGAAGAAGCAAGTTCCACCAAGGTATGAAAATGAGTAGTACGAAAGATTTTTGTCAGTCTGAAGGAGAAGAGAGCGAGTAAGGAGTTAGCTTGGGTTTTTAAAGTGAAGAGCTCTATTATTTACATTACGGGTTGATAGGATTCTGGATACTATTCGAAAGTAGCTGAAATGAATACGTTTCTGGATAAGTAAGAAGTGTCAGAGTTTCCCTAAGCAAGGACTTTCTTTTGTTAGGAAGAAGAGTTTCAGGGGTTCCGTAGTAGGAGCATTGGTTTAAAGTAAAGCTCAAGCTTTCAATTAATAGAAAAAGCTATCTCATAAAGTTTGACTTTATTTCCTTGTGGAGCGAGTTCAGAAGAAGGGATATCCAGACTCGGGCTTTTCTTTTAATAAATAGGAGATGCCTGGTTGCAACAAAGTCGAGTAAATAGGGAATACAAAAGTAGGTATAGTTCAGAGGGAGAGGGTGTTTAAAGCGTGCGAAAGAGAACCGAAGTCTCGGATTTATAACAACGTTTGTTTACTGGGTAGGCTGCCGGGGAGAGCATATAAAAGTCTAAATTAAAAATAAAAATACGGGGGTAGATAGATTTCCTAGTTTCTGAACTAAGGGTATTCTTGGGATTAGAGCCTGCTACTTTCCTAATATGTCAAGTTCTACGTTAGTTAGTTTAGCTGGAGGTCAAAGGTCGGATTTTCTATAAGCAATTTCTAAGTCAGTCTCTTGTTACTTTATTTTTTTAATAGGTAAAAATTAGTTATGAAAGGTTTTTAAGATTGAAAGCTAAAGGCTAGCGCTATATCCTACTTGCTAGAATGAGATAGAGTCCTGGGAATTTGGATAAGCAAGTATAGGTTAATAAAACAAAGGAAATCGGAGTCATTATAACATTAGAAAGCCTCTATCTAAGAAACACGGTATAAGAATTCAGATTAGGGAAGCTGTAGAAGTGAAGTAATGTACAATAGAATCTACCAACATAAGATAGAGAGTCCTCGTCAAAATGAGCCTCTTCTCGGATTGGCTTTACTTACTTTAGAACCCATTCTTTATTGCATTGCTAAGATTCCTTTTATAGTCAGTAGAGGTATTCCTGCAGTATCAAGTCTTAGTCTTTTTCAATGGAATCTCAAGCGTAAGCCTTATTTATTGTGGTAATATTATTCTCTTGTTACAAATTTCTTCCTCGAGCCTTATATCTTCTATTTGAAAAGTATAAAAGAGCTGAAAAGTACTTAATGCTTTTGTTAAAAAGACTTCAAAAATGGGATCCTCGCCCCTGTTGTACCGGTCTAGTAAGAGAAGTTCTCCTCCTTTTTTAAGTTGTTTTAGGCCCCATCATAGATCAAGTGGGGCCCCGTATAAATTGATTCGGCATAAAAGACACGTACCTCTTATGTTATGACTTAGCCTGGATAACTATAACAGATTACTTGTAAAGTATGCTAATTAAGAGTGTTTTTTGTAACCCTTTAAAAGGAAATTGATAGCTAGTCTCAAGTGGAGAATCCAGGGGTCTTATTAGTACTTATAAGGTAATTTGAAGCTCAAGTGTGAAAATCCTGTAAGTTCAAACCTTGCTTTTTTATTTTTAGAGAGAAATTCCTTTTGTATAGTTCCAAAGCTCTTCTCTTTAACAGAAAGCTCAAAGTCTTCGTTTTTCTTTGAGGAGTCTGGGGTTAGTAATCCTAGGGTATTCTGCAATTCTCTAAACCTGGACAGTTATTTCATCTCATTTGATTCTCCTATGTTCAAGAAGTTTCTTATGAGTATATTTATTATAAAAGCACTCACTGAATATTACAATAAGCCTGCGACGCCCTTTTTTGTGAGTAGAAAGGGCCCCCCTTTCCTTATAAGGAAATTCCAAGACTGGTTAGAGTTCAGTCTTTTCTATTAGAAATCCTTTATGTAGTCATATCTATAGCAGGGATAACTTCTATTTTCTTTTGTAGGTATCCATAAACTATTTTCAACCAACCCAAGTTTCTATTTTCTAAAAAAGCTCCTGAATTTCAAGCAGTCTCTGGTATAAAAAGAAAGATTTATTAGAGCAGAACCGGGTTGATTGGGTACATTATAATTATTATAAAATCCTAAAGGATTAGAGAACCCTGAATTGAGCTGACTCTCAGACTGAAACCTAGCTTACGAGAGACCTTTGATACTGAAAATAAACTAAGTCGCGATATAGCGCCACTTAGAGACCAGCCTTTGCATCCCTGAAACGTTCTTGCAATCTTGGACTCAAACTTGTAACTAAAAAAACCACCTTAAGGATCTCTTTTGTTCTAAAGGAAGACAAAGACGCAACTCCTAATTTATTTAAAGGGAGCCTTGGAAATTTTATAGTAAATATAACGTATAAGTATAGTTGGGAGTAGTCTTCTTACTTTTTATAATATTAGGAACAACTTATGTATATAGGTAAAAAGTCTTTTAAGGTCCTTTTCAATTTGGGGTTTTGATTCCTTTAGTTTAGTATACTCCCAGTCAACCGTCTCCGTAAGTTATTTGGGACCTATCTTCTATATTTATTATTTATTGCCTGCCCTAAGGGTACTTTTCTTAGCTATCATAGACAACAGATTGCTACATTAGGGGCTTTTCTCTATATCTGAGGAACTCTAGACTTGGACACTTACAAAAGCAACTTTTAGTAACCCGTGTAAGGACAACGAAGGAGCCTATAAATCTTATTGCCAATAGACCGCTTTCTTTTAAAAACACCCTGTGATACTAGTAGAACCCCCCCTCCCATTTAGTGCTACTAGGAGCGCCCGAATAGGTATATAAAAAACAGTAATACGTAACTCTAACCTCAAAAATATACCCGGATTCCGAGAAAATCTAACTCAGTCTAAACCTTCTTCGTTCTTTGTATTAGTCTTAACTTTCTTATCTGGTTGTTATAGTGCTTTCCTAGGTTCTTTTTTTATCCTAAGGAATCAAGCATACGTCCCAACGCTTTTCTTAAGCGGTAGTCTCTCGGTAAAAGGTATTCTAGATATTAACTTTGAGACTTTTTTTCATTTGCATTCCCTTCAATAGACCTTATCTGAATTGTCTACTTGTTTTCTAGGTACAGCGGACGTTTCGTTTGTGTCGGTGGGTTCAAGTCCTATCTTCCTTCTTCCTATTCTTCCTTGACTTAACCAGCTTACTCGCTAGACCTATACCCGCAGCTAAGATCTTCCTCTTATTGTTAGGAGTGAATGTCTTCTTCTTGTAGCTATAGTTGTAGCCTATTGTCTTAGTCTTTCGTATAGTCTTGTACTTGTATTAGTTACTTTTTATATGTCTTAGTAGTTTGATATGTTCCTTTACTGTTGCAGAGATAGTAGAAGAGCCTTGAGTCTTAGGGATGATATGGAGGGAAGGCTTTAGCCCCGATATTCTATTCTCTTTGCTTCTTTTTCTCTCTTAGACTTAGAAAGCTACCTAGGAGAAAAGTCTAGGGAGTTCCTTTCATTTACTAGAGAGCTTTCAGGGTTTTCTAGGTTACACTTAAGGGCTTAATGGGATTTCTTCCACTTGAGGAAAGTCTGCTTTCTTTCTTTCAGAACCTTGCTTCCCGGTCTAGCTATCTAAAAAGTCATTCAATTCAAAAGAAATTTAGTAAATCTCGGCTCTAAATAGGTCAAATAGCACCTTAAGAAGTACATAAAGTAAAGAGAAATGACATTCTAGATAGAAACTTTGACATGATTCTATTTGATCTGTAACCCTTTTTGCTTTTACAGGAAAGTCAGTAGTTTGCTGCTTTTCTCTTCCTTTGTTTGTTTCAATTACTAGAGCAGCTGAGCTAAAGTGGGAGTGCAGATTTTCCTTCTTTCCCGGGATCTAACGTAAAATCGCTCGATAGGCTGATGTTTTAACGAACGGAAATGTCCTTACAATAAAAGGTAAAGTTGTTATCCTCAGTTTTTATTGAAAGTACTTTGTTTTCCTATTATCAGGGACCCCTTAACAAGACAAGGTCTTTAGGAAGTCAATTCTGTAAATAAGGGGATTTCCTAGTCATACCCAATCCTATAAGTACTATATAATATATAAGACAGAGTTTTGTGCGATTAGAACCCTTTTGAGTGACTGTATTTGAATATTCCGTTGAGTTCTAAAGAAAGTGATGAAGTAGGCAATACGCATAAGAAACAGGATAAAATGATAGCTACGAGTCAGGTCCGTTGGCAAAGCAGAGCCCTTATATGTCAAGCTCTTAATACAGGTTAGTCTATCAAGTAAACAAAATTTGTACTAATAAAGAGTCAGAGGGTTAGTTAGCGAGTAAATTAGTGAGAAAGAGCACTGGTCTAGCTCTCAGTCTGAAGGGTTTAAGATTGAGAAGACTCTTGTGTTTCTGTATTCTGGTTTTCTAAGTGAGTAGGAAAGTCACAAGGGGATTTGAAAGGGTAAGAATTCCTCAGGACTTCCTTAAAAGTCTCTTATGCCTGCTGGGAAAGCTCTATAATAAAAGGGGAGTCCATAAGACAGGGAATAGAGCTAAGACAGTTAAGATGAAGAGTAAGAGGTCTAAGGTTTCTCTTTTCTTTCTAATGAGGTAGAACTTAGTTAGGGAGAGTTTTCCTTTGAAGTGAAGGGATATCTATTGGGGTTGGTTAGATATCCTGTATTGAATAGGGTTCCTAAATCCAAAAAGTGTTTGTGCTTTCATAATTACATTACCTTTAGAGAAAACAGAAGTCTAAGATAAAAGGGAAGAGCCTAACATAAACTGGTTTGCTTGACTTTCTTCTTTGTTTTCTTTCAAAAAGGACTTCCTTGGCTTTCTTATCTTCGATACCTGTCTTCTTGTTCTTCTTGGAGCCTTTAGCTTTTTTAGCTAGTGTAGTTAGTGTCTTCTACTTCTTGTAGCTGTAGCCCCTTGTCTTAGTCTTACTATTTATTATTTACTTCTTATTTTATATAGGAGAGTCCTAGTTAGTATATAGAGTTTCTTAGTTGGATTAGTAGTAGTCTTGCAGTTAGTATCTTAGTTATAGAGTTTTGTACTATCAGGGAGGGCTTTAGCCTGACTGGTCTGACTTGATTTTATAAGGTAACAGAACCCGGTCTCTTTCTTTACTTTCTTTTGACAGTTTCTCCAGCTCCACTTCAGTTTCTATTTGGGATTTCTCAAACAAGGATTGATTGCTTTCTTGCGGTCCCCTGCTTCCGTATCTAGTTAACAAGGAACTCTTCTCTTAAGAAAGCAAAATGATACAATAAAAAAGGATGATAAAAAGGCAAAACTAGGGAAAAAAAACCTACTGGGCATAAAAGCTATTCTAGATAGCCAGTTTGGCATTATTCTATAAAATCCGTATTCCTTTTTCTGAGCTTTGACTTTTGACTGGAGAGTCGTTCATTAAAGTAAGGAGTTAGCTGCTTTTTTTGTTGCCCTAAGTTCTTTTGTTTTTTGAAAGTGTTATGGTTAAGAGATTTGTAAGGGTAGTAGATGTAGGTTCTAATGTATCTCTGTTTTATCTAAGACTATAACGAGTGAACGTTCCTCCGTTACACTGCAAAGACTAAAGTCTAAATGACTGACTAAGTTTCTATCCTCCTTATAGTAGAACACTTCAAGAGGAATTTCCCGTCTACCTTATATGAAGAGAGTTCCTTACACCTTAAAATAGGATGATACATAAGCTAGACTAAGGGAATACGAAGGCCCATAACAACAAGAAGAGTACAGTCAAGAAAGGCTGCAATAGGAAGAGTTATAGGAATGCAAGTCTAGCTCTTAATCTGAAGCTATGAAGAGAAAGAGTCCCGGTATAGCTAAAAAAGAGTAAGACAGCTGCAATAGGTACAAGTTTGAGAGCAGGTATAGTGAAGAGTGAGGCTTTCGAGAAGGATATAGTTCTCTTCTCAATCCAATTAAAGTAAGGGAAGTCAAAAGGAACCTTTTTAAGTTGAAAGGAATTCTGAAATGAATAGGGAAAATTCGAGGGTTCTATACTCTTTATTCTTTGTAAGCTTTCTCTTTATAAAAAACCTAAGGCTTTCGCTTTTATTTACAGGGAGTAGGGGGTTCTTCCTTTTCTTAGTGGTTTCTAGACAGGAAGTTTCTAAGAAAGCCAGGTATGCTGTAGTAAACCCTATTAGGCAATTAGGACTCTAGATAGTGATTATAAGCCTGTTTTCCTATTCTCGTTGTAGTGAAAGCAGGGTAAAGTCAAGCGAAAGTAAGGTATCGCAGATAAGAGGAAGTTCGTGCGTAGAAAGCTGGGTTTTTCTTGTCATTCTGATTCAGTTAAGGCGGAGAGAGTCAAGGCCTAAGCATTCCAGTGGTTTTGATCCTGATTTCTTGCTTTTCTTCTTCTTTTTATTCTTATTCATTTTATAACCCAATACTATTCAATTTCTTCTTTTCTTCATTTTAAAGTTTTCTTTCAGAACCTAATTTGAAAGTCAAAATGAAGGAGTTTCACATGTATATGAGATAAGAATTCTCCTTTTCTTTCAACGCCTATACAAGGCAAAGTCAATTTGAGGACTTTTCTCGGTATAGTCATCCTACTTTTTTATGGTTTTTGGGGTCTAATTTGAAGGCTTTCAAGAGGTAAACTCAACTTTTTGACTTGTCAGATTTCACCTACGGGAAATTTCCTAAACCCACATTTAGCTATAGGATCGGTATCCAGGTTTGTAAAAAGTAGGAGACCCTTATATGTCAAATGAATCAAATACTAAACAAGCAAGCTTGCCTTCATTACATTACGCTTCGCACCTTTATCAAAGTCAACCCTAAACTAATTGCATTACCTCTTTCATATCCATTTGAATGGCAGGCTTTCACAGGATTCTGAGAAAGAAGACTACGGGTCACCTACGTTCTGTAGTTTGAAAGATCAGAAGATAGACTTGTACTCTTTATTATTTGTATTAGGGATGTGGGGCTTCTTGCCTATTGTGCAGCTAGTGTGTGATGTACCTTCCTGTCATAGCTAACCTTTTGTTTTGTATTGTAAGTCTTTTATTAGTTAGTTAGGAATATGATAGTCTCTCCTAAGGCGTACTCTTCACTGTGTTATTTGGTTATCGATTAGGAGGGTAGGAGCTTAAGAGAAAGAAGAGTACATCTACCTTACCGACTGTAGTGAGAGCGGAGGAAGGTTGCTGTAATGTCTATATTTTTTTAATGGACAGTACATGAGATAGCACCAACAAACTTATGTGCTTCTGACTTCTTTGTTTTATTCTTTTATTTCTATATTCTTTTTCTTAGGTTTCTTATTTGTTTTCATTCTTTTTATATTCTTTGTATTGTAGTATTATTCTTTATTATCTGTCTGGGTATGAGACTGAACTTAACTGAGTAGGACAAGAGGTAGTATGAGCAGTAGAAGTAGTAGGGGCAGAAATAGCTATATATGAGGAGGGGGCGCTACTAGATTATAGGATACTTGTTTTCTAATAGGTATAAGAGTCTTTAGTAGTATAGTAAGTATGTATATATGGGTTATACGGGTTTCTATTTATACTAGATAGTAGAATATAGATAGAGTAGTTTGTTTTGGTTTGCTTTATAGGTGTACTTCTTCGATGTGCTATGTCTTTAAGGGATAACACACTTACCAACAACTGACCTTGATTTACTTGCTGCTTCTTTGACTTCTTTTTCTTACCTGGCCTAACTGACCTACTTCTTTTATTTGCTTCATACTCTAACTCTCAATCCGTATCTTAGTTTTCTTACTTGCTATACCTTTAGCCAACGTCTTCTTCTTCTGTTTTTGTTGACTTAGTTTTGTATTCATTTGTTTGAGTTTGAGAGTTATACTCTTCTTCTTAGTCTTTATCGGGATTGGGAGTTGTAGGTTTCTTATTCTTATTGCAGCCTTTAGCTAATGTATTCCCCTGCCTTCTTCTTCTTGTAGTCTATGTATTTGTATTTTTGTCTTAGTCTTCTTATTTATAGCTAGTATATGTCTTAATGTTCTATATCTCTAGTCTTGTCTTAGTTTGTATACGTATATTAGTTCTATTAGTTATTGTAGTTAGTGTTTGTTATAGGAGTATAGGAAGGGAAGGCATTCAAGATTTTAAAAATCCCTATCTGGAACGGAAATAGAAAAAAGTAGGACTGCCCTACATGAAAAAGTAAGAAAAATGTATAAATTGATCCCAGAAAGCACTAAAATTAGAGTACGCGCGAGAGCGAAGCCTATTCTATTTGAACTATCTCGTACAGTACTTTGCTTTCCTTATTTGCTTTATTTTCTATGGTTTTGAAAAGAGTAGGATTGCCCCTATACAGAAAGAAATAAAAAGTCTAAGAAACTCCTCCCAAGTATAAACTTTTTGAAATAGAAAATAGAAGAAACTTTTATCCCTTATAACAAGAACTAGGGAAATCGCTTATATAGGCGAGATTTTGAATGAAAATAAATTAAATACTCTAGAAACAGAAAAAGTAAATAGCTGAGAGATAACTTCCGTAAATGTTCAAGCAACTCTTTTCTATACTAATGGCCACAGGTTCAAGTCCACAAAATACTACATTTACTAAAAGCTTTTCTTATTCTTTGACTTCCTACTTCCTATTTGCTTGAGTTGGATTCTCTTTCATTGACTTACTTGTTTTTTATTCTTCTTGTTTTGTACTCTTCTTTTGTTGTTGCTTTCATAGACTCGGAAGCTATACCCTCTTTCATAGGCCTATATTCTGCATTCCTGTTCTTTGGCTTAGCTTTTTGGGCTAGGTTCTGTATCTCTGTATTTGGGTTATTAGGAGAAGAGGCAGACGCTATAGGAGCTGTAGGAGTAGGGGCGGTACCTATCCAAGTAGTACCTAACTTCTAATGGAGGATATAAGGGATACGGGTGATAGAGCTTATTGTAGTTAGTATCTTAACTGTATTACTTGTAGCTATGAGATTACTGTAATAGGTCTAGGAGATGCTCCCTCGTGTCTTCTTTTCTTAGTAAGGAGGATAGAGACCTAGGTGCGTATGAAGTAGTCTCTGTAACCGACTCAACCTCTTGGAGTTTAGGAGGTCGTTGTAATGTTATAGGTTATCATAGAGGGCCTAGGAATACGCACCAGCAAATACATCTACTTCCTCTTTTGTTGACTTCTTTGAGCTAGCTGACTTTGACCCGGCTTACTTTACTGTTGCTGCCTCTTCTTTGACTTAACTGGACTTACTCTTACTTGCTTCTTCTTCATACTCTAAATCTGTATTATTTTACTTGTTTTATGAAGAGCTTTCTTCTTACCTATACTCTGCCTTTTAATTGGTTTACTTGCTTGAGCTAGACCTAGTTTCTGTACTCATTGACTTAGATTTTCTGTATTAGACATAGCAGTAACAGGAGCAGCATGAGACAGCGCTACCAACTAATGCCTTTTTATTTGACTTCTTGTTTTACTTGTTTTAACTGACTTAATTCTTGTACTCTGCTGTTTGAGATTCTGTATTTTTTAGGCTTAGTAGGAACAGGAGTCTTAGCAAGAAAGAGTAGGGGAGCCCGCTAAAACCAAAATATTAAGGAGCTCGCATTAGTAATACAAAGATAAGAAAAAGCTCGATCATCAGTGCAAATTCTTTTTTCTAATTAAGTGTGTACTATAGGAGTAGGTGTTTGATGCCCTTAACTACTTTAACAATTATTACTACACTCTTGGAAGTTCTTACATATATTATCCAGATTCTTCTTGCTTTTGTTTTACGTTTTTTTTTGAAAGCAAAAAAATCCTCTAGATTATCCATTAAATTTTTGCTTATCCTAGAATTTCTATAAATTTACAAGAATACACTAAAGTTCGGAAATACTATAACTTATACACAAATCGACTGCTTTACAGGTGCTTGCGCTTTATACTTACTCTTGACTTTGATCCAAGAACTCGAGCCTTTAAGTTTCAATTCTATTTTACTGCATTCTTAAGCCTTTTATTTATTAAGCTAATTCTTAGCTATACGAAATCCGTACTCCTTTATTGGCTTTTTAGCTCCTCGAGAATTAGCCTTTTTAGTTGAGTTATTTAAATCCCGAAAACCTAATTGTATATCTGCACAATTACGGACAGAAAGGGCGCCGCGTCACCTATTGAACTTTATGCAACTTAACATAGCTACTCAGGTGCTTCTGATATATTACTTATATATAGGAATTTTTAGGAGTGACTCTACTTCTTTCGTCAATTTGACTTGTTAGTACTACACATTCCTCCAATACTTCATAATATTTCTATTTAAGTTCATTTACATTTAAAAGGAATTGCTATTCTAATTTTAGGCTCCTCCATATGCCAACAATTTTTGAACCTAAGCCCCCCTTGGTTAACATCGAGCACTCTAACGCCCGGAGAAATGAAGTTTAATTGCTTATTTATTTCGAGTCCATCTTTTCATTTTACCCTGGTGGGAATTCTTATGGGGTTCGCAGAGTCAAATAAGTCGATAATTCTATTAGTTAGTTTTTCTATATATACAACCTTAGGCTTGTTGCCTAATATTAAGTGAAATCTCCCTCTACTTCAGTAAAATTTAGTAGACTCTACTTTCGTCTTACCAAAAGCTCTCGGGTACCTATTTTCTATTACTGTAAATTCTTATTTGAGCAGATGGCTCCATTAAATTCTGTAAGTCACTTTAGTCAGGACCCTTATAGAAAATATTTAAGTATAACTCTATAAATGATTCTCAATCTTGTCAAGCATAGGATACTCGTACTTATACCTAACCATATCTATTTATAAAATCAGTCTTTATTCACAAAAATGTTATCCTTTAGATCCCGTGTCTCGAATCACGTAGTATCAAGAGGAGTCCCATTCAATTGACTTCACAGAAATGCTATAAATAAAAAACTTCTTTTTCCAGCAAAAATCAGCATCCTCTTTCATAAGTAGTTAACGAGACCGCTTTAGAATAACGGCAAGAATAAGGTCGGGAATAATTCCTCATGACCAATAGAAATGTTGCAAAGCAACCAAAATCCGATCGACTTCAGATAGGGTTCTTTTCTATCCCTAGGAGCCCCTCTTGTATTGCAAAGTCCCACCGAAAATTTAGAAATTAGTAACCCCCAAAATAGAGTAGACTTAAAGCCTCCTTCTCCTGAGCGAAGCCCCATCGGAATACAACCAAACTGAATAAATACTTGTCCAATTTAGTATTCGCTCGACCTGTAGCACTCTTATTATATTAGAAATCCATAACAAAACCCAACAGTGGAGTAGTCTATAGACTTTAGAAAGACTTTCATGATAATATCGCCTTTATGTTGTTTTATGCTTTCTCTAAACTGAAATGTAACCCTTAAGGTCGTTGACACAAATAAAAATAGAGCAGGCTCCTTCACTAATGTCCATATCTTAATCCCAAATTGTTGTGTCAAATTAAGTAATCAAAAACCCCGGATGAAATGTTAGACTGCCCCACGACTGGACAACGAGCTATCCATGGATATATATACTTAAAATAATAAAAAGATAGGGAGTAAGCCTCAGAAAGACTATGATGGAACTTTCTTATGCGATGAAATGCGGGGCTGGCTAGATCCTAGTTTCAAAAAGGCTATACTAGTTTGCTTAATTCACACGGGTATACGCTAAACACTTTAGGAAAATCCTCATAAAAAAGATAAAACCCAACACTTCTCCTTTTCTTGACTATCTACTATATAGGATACACATAGTACCAGATATACTATTTAAAAACTATAGGACTAAAGGGCTTATATATAATATGAGAGCGCAAAAGACTATAAAATAGCCATAAGTTAGTTTTACCCATCGTTTAGCATTCTTCTTCTCTTTGCCAAAGGAAGCAATATAAGATTATTTAATAGACTTCTGATAATATATCATAAGTGATTAAAGTCCGAATCCTTAATGCAACATTAGCCTTGCTTACCTTATCCCAACAATATATACAGGTGATTTTTTTAATTTGAATGGGTATTATGTAGTAAATAAAGGTAATGAAAAGTGTCTCATTTAACTATATACAAAATCCTTAACTAAAAAGTAAAAGACTCCTTTTTTATCCTCCTAAACGAGTTTACCACTTTTTAGCTACAAGAGTACCCTAATACACTTGTATTCCTGAAATACAAAAGTAAAGATAAGCCCCAATTTCCACAAAAGAAATATATTTGACAATAAATTGAAAGAGAGCTCGGGTAGTTTGTTTAGACAACTGAGCTAGTCATAGTGTGTTCTTATCTATGGAAAGATACTACACTACTAAGGTACCCGGGGGTACGTAATTGCTTATTCTGCTTTGGTATGAATTTCATAGTTTAGTTACTCTTGGTTTCTAGTGAATTACGATATGAAAAACTTCCTATTCCATGTTACTTTAATAAAAATGAAAAGAGGTTTCCTAAAATGGGATAATATCTGCCTGGCGTCTCAAAAATAAGAGGAAATTCTCCCCCTTTCCAAGCTAGTTTTAATTGTTTTCATGTAATCGTAGTTAATAAAACTAAACCTATTGGAAAGTAACAACATAGTATTTTAACTGTACTAAAACCTTGTGTAATTCAGTAAAGGATTAAGGAAAGTTTAGTTACAATTGATTCTCACTGTTTCTAGAGTACCCTTTAGCAAAGAGACGCATATAATATTGTTTCAAACTTAGGAGCTTTCTAGAATTATTGTGTTTCAACTGAAAGCAGGATTTGTTTAAAAAGGACCTCTCTAGCTGCCCTAAGGATATTAACTAAGCATTAATATCGAGAATTTGTTTATTCTACTTTTAATCTAAAAAAAGAGAAGCGGGCCTACTTTGCTTAAGTAAACCGGGATTGCCCCAAAAAGGAAGGAATTAAATAAACGGAAATATAAAATAGTAAAGTGAAATTTCTGAAGAAAAGAACTCATAGAAATTATGGATCTTTATAAAAGAATTGGCAGGGCGAGTGTATAAGGGAGTAATTAACAAAGTTTCAGGAAACGAGAGAACTGTACGGAGCACTAAACCCTGGAGTTAAGTTAATAATTTTCTTATATGACAGCTTTTAGTTTATAGAAGTATTAAGGTACACACTCTACTGGTAAATTCTAACTAACTAATTTAAAAACAAGTTCGCCAAGAATAATAATGAATTCTTATCCTTTATATAATACAATGTAAAAAAAATATGGAAATTAGTGCCTTAGCCTACTGGCGAGAAAGATTTTTATTAAAATAACTCCTAAAAAAGCCCAATCAAAAACGGAGGTTCGCACATAATAAATCTAGTACTGGATTCCTTATACCAACAATTAAAAGACGAGGGGAAGAAAAAGATTCTCTCTTAGAGATCGTTTAGTAAATAAAGCTAGAGTTTTTGAGACATTTCCTTAGAAAGTTAGAGTAAGCTTAACAGCATCACGGAGTTCGCAATCAGCATAAGAAAGGTATTGGTGATAAGCTAATGTTAGCAATTTATATAAGTGGCATGCAGGTATTCTAGCTAGACATTCCCTCCATCTGGTCAGTTAAATAGGATTGGGTATATTAAGGTGTTAGCCTATATAAAGTTCTAAGAATTATCTATACTCTAAATGCAATGATGATAGTAAAATCTATCTCTATTTAAGAAGGCGGGTAAAGGGAGTATCCTCTTATATAGTAGGGCGCTCAACTCATTTTTAATAAGAATTATGAGCTTGTAGTCATATAAAAATTTAGAGTTTCTTTGGTCTAGGACAGTGTATTCTAATAGCGTTAAGTTTACTTTTGTTTATCCAGGCCCCCTCTTAGCTAAACCTAAACTAGGTATTTTTCTTTATTAAAGGAGTCCACTCATATTACATTATAATTAAAACTCTTCTATATTTCAGATTAAGCGTACCAGAATAAGTAAGCAAGACTTAAGGCCAAGATTAGGACTAAGCTCTCCTAAAAATAAGGAAGTTGTACATTCAAGGCTTTTTTGAGTCACTCTATTTCCTTCAGAATTTCAAATTCCTTGTTCAGAAACTTACAAGGTATTTAGGGACCTCGTTTAACCTCTACAGAAAATCTGATCTTCACTGTTAATAGATGGAGATAGGCGTAAGATGATGCCGCGTTCCTATCTCATAATGGAAACTAAGGATAAGCTCACAAGTAATAAAGAATAGAATACAGACAAGAGATAACTAAAGCTAGGATTATAAGGCATTTAGAAGATAAACAAGGAGAATTAGGACGTAAATCAAGGATCAGATCTCATATTGGAAATTGAGTAGAGATGTACCAAACTACTGACTAAAATTCTGCATTATATTTTTTAAAGATATTTTTGTTTGCTAAAGTTAAGGTAAAAAACAAACTTTTTAATTGACTACTAGAAATCTAGGACTTTAGCCTAAGCTCTTTACCAACTATTTGCTAGCATCTTTCTTCCTTTTATTCTTAGGAACTTAACTTCTTCTAGACTTAGTTTTCTGTGTAGCTAGACTTTTGCTAGCAGCTAGAATTATATAATAAGAGTAGGAGCTATTGTATTCCCTGTCATGATGTTAGGATTGTTCTTGTTGCTTGTATTACTTATTGTAGCTCTTGTATTAGTATTTGTATTACTCTTCTTAACTTAATTAGTTAGAATATAGTTATTATAGACTTTAGAGATAGCGTATTACTTTAAGGGAGAATTCCTCTGGGTTTCTGCTCTTATCGCTTAAAGAGGGAGGTGCCCTAGAAGAATAATGAGTACGTCCCTATTATCGCCCGAAGGGTACCGAGGAAGGTTAAGTAAGGCATTATAGTATTCCGGTCTAAAATGAACGAAAACCGGAATACAATACTAGGACTTTCTCTTATGGAGAGCGTTAGCTGCCCAGACTTGTATTTCCGATGCAAAATGAAAATGCTTTTAAACTAAGTACGGTTGTAACTACACTTTATACTAACCCAGGCGAGTCATAAAAAAAGAGGCACCTTTTCATTCAAAAGTTATCGAGAACAACTAGGCGGTGGTCGAAGTGTTAGGTCTATCGGGGATCTTTTTAAGACAACACACACTCACTTTGGGAACAAAGTATTTCAGAGAAAGGAATATTAACTAAGAAAAATATGCGTGCCTTAGACCAACCCCCCGTGACACCCTAAAAAGTTTCCCACTTTTTTTAGTAAACAAGTCATTTACGAGCACTCGGGGAACTCCTTAATAAAATATAAATTCTCTTACCGAGAAAATAATAGCTTATTAGTAATAGCAGAGGAATCGGCCCAAGAGTAGAGGCAGAATCCCAGTTGATATAGTAGGAGCTTTTCAAGGATCTGTGCGATACAAAAAGTCTCTAATCCAAGCGGAAAGTCTTACAATTTGCGAGTACGAGGTAAACTGGAGTCTTCTAATTTCTAACTAGTAAAGTAGCAGGGGGATTCTATCTAATAGGAAAACCCTAAGAAATTGAATGTTCAAATTTGGACTACGAGAAAAGTCCTAAACCCACATTTAGCTGAGGGATTGGTATCAAGTTCCAGAAAAGTAGGACGCATATAATTGGGAAAGTAAGAAAAATTGGCTGAAACTCCTCTCAAAGAGTCTGTTTGAATAGGAGCTCCTGGGTCTTTAGCAGGGGTAGTTTCCTTTATTCTATCCTGTTGTATTTCGGGTTTTTCCAGTTTCCAAGTAAAGGTACAGGGTGTATACAAGTTAAAGTTCTTTTTTGGTTATACGAACCGGAAAGGCTTTTAGAAAGAGAAGTTTTTCGTGTTTATAAGGTTTAGGGTTTCATTGAATGTAATATTCAGGGATTTTCCTAGATCGATAAATAAAAAGGGGTAAGCGAGGGTCTGTTATACTAAATAGGAACTGACAAACTTAGAGGGGGCTCAATAATCAATAAGAAGGAGTCTCCATCTTACTAACTGAACTTCAGATACAGAATCTATAATAGAAAGAAATTATTATTTATATAAAGTAAAGTCAACTAATAAAGGGCCTTTGTTCCTTAGTACTTTCTTATAAGCAGCGCAAAGTCGGGTATAGGTTTTAGCAGCTCAAAGGCGGATAAGAAGTAAAGAGTTTCCGAGTAAGAGGGGTTTTAGACTAGAGCTGGGTCATTTTTGTATTTGTGAGTTTTGTATGCTTAAGGCTCTCGGACAAGTAGGCATTTAACAAACGAAGCAGTTATAGTAAGGGAACTCACGCCTTTTTAATATTTGATAGCCCTTAGTTTACTTGTCTAGGTATTAGTAGTTAGTACTAGTATCTGGATATATAGCTTTTCCGGTTCCACTGGCTAGGATTTCTAAACTGGTTCACAAAGAACTAATCTATTCTAATCTATAAAGCGAGCCCTTCAAAAGAAACATAGTCAAACCGGTGCTAAGGAGGTCTCATAAAGTTAAAAGGTACCTAAACAGCGGATATTTTGATATTCTAGATAGTGGTTTTAGCCTCGTTTGGATGGAATCCATAACCTAATTTCTTTGACTGTAGGAAATTTATTCACTGCCATTAAGTAAGGAGTTGCTTGTTCCTTTGCTTCTAGGGTTACTATATTCGTACAAGAAAGAGAGGTGCTTGGGAGTGTAAGTAAAGTAAAGGGCGGCTCTATAAAGTGTGTTAAAACGAAAGCAAAAGCTTTAGATGTTAAATCCGTTTACTTGGAATACGAATTTTTGTTTTATGGCATATTTCCTTACAAATTTGTTTCGGTCTTAGGGAAATGAATCCGGATTTGTTGCCCTTAGTTCTTTTGTTTTTTTGTACTAAAAAGAAACCTTAATGAAAAAAGAGTAGGAAATTTCTATTTAAAAGTCCTAATTTCTTTTGAGTCAGTTAAGAAATAGAAAGGGGCCTATCTAATGAATAGGGGGTCTTTTATCATGTTGTAGATCCTCTGATAACTTGGCAATTCCAAATTGAATGAAGGGGTGCCCGGGTAATAAGCTAAAGAATTTCCAGCCTAGTAACCCCTTTGCTGAGAGGTATAGCACAAGGATAGGTCTTATGGAGAGTACAGGTTTAGTAGTTAAAAAGATAAAGAAGAGGAGTCTAGCTTTATGATAAGGGCTTTAAGATTTTGGGTATGAAATATGGTATAGAGAATAGAAGTTTAGCTACAAAGACTCAAGTAGGTATTTATAGAGCAACTAAGAGTAAGGCAAAAATGAGAAGTCTTACAAAGTGTAAGCTGCCGAGTCAGGGTCTAGCTCTGAAGAGAGTTTGAGTTCGTAAAGTCTAGCGAGTAGGAGGGAGTAAGTAGGATTAGCAAGATAAGTTTTAGATGTACCTAGCCTAAGCTTTTCAAAAAAGGAAGCAGTTTTACAGTAAGGGCAGGCCCCGGTATCGGCAAATTCGTTGTTGTGTAGGCCCTTTTTAGTAAGAAGTCAGTCAATAACAAGGAGCTGTGTTTTCTCGTCGAATGTTAGGGTTTACAGGATATTCGTAAATTGAGTTTCGATTTCCTGCCTTGCCTTTTACTTTATTATTGGCTTTTTTAAGTGGTTGACTAGTATATATATATTTTCCTTCTTTTCCTTAGCTGGATAGCGTAATGAAGTCCTCTAAAAAGTCCTTATAAACTTGAAGTAACTGAAGTAAGGGGTGTCGCTATGGATCCTTTAGTAGAAGTACAGTTTTTATGGGAAATCTTGGCGTGCAGTAAGCTTGATTGTTTACACCTGAATTGGATTTTCCGGGTTGTAGGGCTTTTTGATTCCTGGTTTTTATTCTTGTAAGGAGTAGAACTCTTTATCCCAAGCGCTTCTTATTCTGGAGGTCTTTTACTTCAAAGTAGAGTCTTGTGTTCCTAACCTTTAAGGAGCCTCTCAGTCTTAGCAGGGGTAGGAGGACCTTTTTTAGTTTATAATATAAGAAAGGGTTTTACAAGAGATAGTAAGAGGGTCCTTAAGTTTCTTGGGATTTGAGAGTAATGAAGCCAACTCTGAAAAGCAGATCGGTTCGCTAGTTTGACCTAAAAAAGTGTTGTTGGGATTTGAACCTGTTACTTAGCTTACTATGTCAAGTTTTCTGATAGTTAGAGGTCAAAAGCCGGGATTTTTCTATAAGCAGTTCCTAGGCGAGCCCTTCTCGTTTAAGAGGCAGAATACGAGTTTAAGGTTTTAGTAGGGGCGCGAAGGAAGGTTTCTTTTGAAAGTCAAGCTCAATAGAAGTAAGACGCGGAAAGAGTTCGCAATTCTTAGAACATTAAAGAAATTTGGGAGAAAGATAACCCTTACATATTATAGAGATAGCAGGATCCGAATACATACACAAGAAATTCACCCTTCTTACTTAAAAGACAAAAAGGAAGTTCTAAAGAATCCTTAATAGCTGAAGTTTTGTGAAAGTCCAATAGACAGGACCCTGATAAAAAAACAAGGGAATCGAGTGCGAGTGCTTTTACTTTGAGCAGGGAATTCTAAGAAATTTCTATTTATTCTCCTATCACTTGTTATGAAGACTTAAGTAAATAGCATATTAAAATAGGACAAAGAACTTGTCATAAAAGATAGAGGAACAAGATTCGCTTAAGGAGCTCCGCCTTTTCAATCTTACAGTTTTGTAAATTATCGAAGATAACTTATTGTCTAAAGAGTTTGATATAAAGGGGAATGATAACATGTTTAGAGTTTATATAATCCGAAGGGCTAAACCTTCAAACTTCAGAGACTGCTTAGTAAATTTTGGAAACCCCGTTTGAGTTGTTAAGCTCCAAATTTCTATTTAATTGCAAAGGAAGAATTCCTAGCAGGAGTGCTAATAGGTTTACTTTGAGTATAGTTATAATATTGGAAAATTACAAACAACATACAGGCTTGTTTAATCCAGTGCTTTTCCAAAAAGTACAAGACCCTCTTTTTAACTACCTTTCTTTCTTTTATAAGAATTTCTTGAGTATAGACTAATAATCCATGGGAAACTCACCCTTTTTTATAGGGTCGTATCTTCTGTCTGACTGTTAAATATAATATAGGAGTAGACCCATAACTTAGTGTGTTATTGTTTTGAATCCGTTGTGCTGCCTTAATACGACTATCTATACCTAGCTACTACTACAGGGAATACTTAGCTTACGTGTACATGCTTCCCCTATCAGTTAGGTACTACTCGTATAGGTATAGCCCATAATACAGACATAAGTACAGTGGGAATAGCTTAGACGACTACTTATATGAAGAAGAAGATCCTAGCTCCAGGCACAGGTACAAGTATAGCTTATATGAGAGGTGTAGCTCTAGCGAAGAGTAGTACAAAGAAGAAGGCTAAGAAGCAGCAGGTAAGTCAGTTAAAACAAGTAAAACAAGAAGTCAAATTATTCTTGTACAATCGAAAGGAAAGGTATTAGAATTTACATGTAAGCGAGTGTGTACGTTCAACAAGTTTCTCAAACAAAAAGCCAAGGGTTTCTAGCAACAATCCCGGCCGTACTCCCGGTGTTCTGTACGTATAAAATCTCTATCTTCTTATTTTTAAAAGTGAGAGGAAGGGGGGTTTTCCTACTACAGGATGTAAAAGAGAAGAAAAAGCATTAACTGCATACGGGGCCCTTAAAACGAGTTATAGGGCGCACAAGGGGCCTCCAAATTGACACTTTTTGTTTTTAGATATGAAAACTGGGCACAAGCGTTTCTTATCTTAACGAAATAATAGGAAGGGAATTGCTTAATATAGAGTCTTTCAGCTAGCGATTTATTGATTTCAAAATGTTAAAGAGCTAAGTGATTAAAAGTTATTTTCCAAATAAGCATAACGCTGAAAACATCATAAAGAATACAGTGTAACATGCCCCTCTTTCTCTGGCGTCTCCAAACAAAGGGATATCAACAAAAATCTATAACTTTTGTGATTAATAAACTTTGAATTCCTATGATGGAGCCCTGAGAGAACTCCGGTATAACTTTTCAGAATAATTTTCCTTCCATAAAAGAACAGACTCCCCGCTTGAAGTCGGATAAATTAACATTTTCAAAATTTAGAAATTCAATTCTTTTGATAAAACTTTATTTATTATAATTGACTATACTATACAACAATTTGTGTAAATAAAGGAGAAACCCGATGAGGTATATTTTTGCAACTCGTATAAATACGTATCAGAGACGTACTTTACTACAGCCAGTTCTTGACAAAGCCTATTAAGTTAAGAGTTTGCTATCTTATGAGAGGCCCCTTGTAGAATCCACTTAAAAATCCTTAAAACGAAACTACTATAAGTAATAAAAAAGAAAACGAATTCCGGGTTATGCTTGAGCTCTTTTAGGATTTCTCAAGCTATTCGTTACTATTGGTTTTTTTCTAGTACTGGATTTCTTCTTTCCATTTCAAGCAAGTATATAGCTTGGTTTCCTAATGTTAGCAATAAAGGTATTATTCTGGTGATTCCCAACTAAATTCTCATTTCAATTTGCCATGCTATTTGATATCTTCTGGATTATCCTTAATTTGTCACCTCAGATTCCTGAGTTTTTCAGGAAGACAAGAATTTCATGCAGCTAGGAGGATTCACTTTGGCCAAAGCAAGAACTGAAGAAGGAAGAATCCACAGCCCTTCTCCGCAAATCAACCCAGAAGCAACCGCAGGTATCATTAGCTTAGCCTTCTTATCATTAAGCTTCTCCGACACGAACACAACCAAACTCCCCACGCACATATCGATGGCAAAATATGCCCCTACCAGAAACGGCACTGCCATGGCCATCGGGAGGGGCATCCATTTCCCGACCTTCCCCGGGGACAGGTCTCTCACCAGGTTAACTCCCACTGCAAAAGCGAAGAAACCATAGCACAGCTGCAAGCAATGGAGTGGAAGAGCCGAGAAGCCTTCCACGCCAAGAATCGCCATGTTTCTGTAAATCAAAGCATAAGGAGCTTTGAATTCCCCATATGGGTTTCCCACGTCAAATGCCTTGTAGAACAAGAAGAAGCTCAGAGGAGCTGTGACACAACCTATGAGAGTCCCAATGGCCTGGCTCAAGAACATGGCTCTTGGTGATGTGTGTGTGAAATGTGCAGTCTTGAAGTCTTGCATGAGAATGCAAGAAACAGCAACCACAGATTTGATGAGACCACAACCAGCCAGAGCAGCCATTACACCATCTTGTTTTCCTGCTAGAGCTGCTAGGACAAAGAGAGCCACTTTCCCATAATTCTGTGCCATGTTCATGTCTGTCAATCCAGCTCCATAGGCATTGCAGAAAGCTAGAGATGGAGCAAAAAATGTAAGCTAACACCACATAGTACCATTTCAGCTGAGGGAGCATGAATGGTATGGCAATTATGGATATGATTGAGAAGATTACATATCCTGCAACTCCTATCCGTATGGCTTCTCTGATGAAAAGCTCATTTTGTTTCACATCTCCAATAGGCTTGCTCTGGCTATGATCATTTGTTGCAGCAAACAGAGAACATTGAAAGAAAGAGCCCATAAGCCATTCAGAGGGTGTCTGGATTAGTTTCTCAGTCGGCCATAAATAAGTTGAACCGTTTCGGATAAATATGCTTATAATCACTTCATCAAAGTCGAACCATATGGGCAATTTGGACATTTATTCATCCAATCAGCTTCTCGTCTTTTATATTCTCATTAGAGCTGACAATTCGTGTCGTAACACAATGCACGACACGAAATTAGAATGTTTTGGCTCACACGTTTATAGATGTGTCGTGTTCGTGTTGGGCCTTCAAAATATTCGTGCAAGACACGCAATGCACATTAGAGTATAATTGTAACTTAAACATGTCAAACATGCTAGATAGTGTTGCGCCAAATGTGTTTGATAGTGTTGCGCCAAATGTGTTTGATAGTGTCGTGTCAAACGTGTTGTTTCTATCTTCTATAATGTGTTGATTGGTGTTCATGTTGTGTCATCGTAAACCCATTTAGCTAATGTGTCATGCTCGTGCTTTGTGTTCATATACGTGTCATGTTCAACCGCTCAACATTATTACTGAACGTGTTGTGTTCATGTTGGGTTGTGCAACACACAATCAGCTTTCAACGCGACACGAGCTAGACACGCATACACAAATTGTCAACAAAATGAGAAGTTAAGGGTTATAATCAAATTTTCAGATACCAAACACTTTTGTAGATGATATTTACTTGTAGTTAAGTTCTTGCTTTTAACATTGCCATGGATGGTAATGACAGTAAAACACAAAGTCTTGATGAAATTGTACAACCCATCACCTAGGATGAGAGAAACTGAAATGAAAACCTGCAAAGAACATCATAAATGAAGCAAATCAATACCATGTTTGTTCCAACACATTAAAATGTTCATGATTTGTCCTTAAATAAAGATTGTTAGAGACCTTGTAACCATACAAACTTTTCATGCTGGTTTCTTGAATGTCTTAAGGGAACCAATCTCCTCTGAGCTTACTGATAAGTGGCCACAAGAGTCCATTAGAGAGCACAGCTCCCAGAAGCAAAGACAGGTTCACAAGGTGTGGACAAATCATCCCAGCACCAATAAATGTCATGCTAAAATCAAAGTAGAATCTACACACAAAAACTATCATCAACCAGTATCAATAACCCATATATATACCAATATGCTATAACATTATTATACGTACGTTTGTTTCCAAGCCTGTAATCGAAAAGTAGGGAACTGTGAGAATCCACAATCCTCTTTTGCAACATAGAACCATTGAAAAAATGCCCACACGAAACTGATGGAAAAATACTTTGTGAACCTGCGAACTTGCTTCCTGCAACAAGCAAGTCACAAAATGGGATTGTAACGGACCTAATGGTTGCCGATTAAGGTTTATTGAATCATAGCTAGAAACAAAGAAGTGTATCTATAGTTATATGTACTTGGCCATCTTGTCTCCTTGTCTGTGGAAGCCATTGATGAGTACTGCTGTGGCCAACCCCAATTGGACAAGTCAAGTTGAGGTCCACAATCAAGAACTGCATGATCATGGCACAGTCCATTCAATGAACATTTCACAAGAAAATGACATAGAAGAAGATCTTCAAGTTATTGAAACAAAACAAAAAAAAATCCAGATAAAAAATGGACGCAATAGTAAAGTTGTAGAAACAATAAGAGCATACATAATACAATAGCCCTGAGATCGACGCAGTGATGAATGTAATTATGTACCTTAAGGGCATCTCCAATGGGGTATAATAAGAGTGTAATAACATCAATCCCTTATAAAAATATAATAAGTATTATGCACATCATATATATTATACACATAATACATGATGACATTTGACACATGTCAAAAGAGTTCTTTCAACCAAA